>NDXB01008055.1:52915-168742 GCA_002631895.1 Agapornis roseicollis
AGGGGCTTGGGACAAGGGCCTGTAGGGACAGGCCAAGGGCAATGGCTTGAACCTGCCAGAACAGGGGAGACTGAGCTGAGCTCTGAGGCAGAAGCTGTTCCCTGGGAGGGTGCTGAGGCGCTGGCACAGGGTGATGGCCCAGAGAAGCTGTGGCTGCCCCATCCCTGGCAGTGCTCAAGGCCAGGCTGGACACAGGGGCTTGGAGCAAGCTGCTCCAGTGGAAGGGGTCCCTGCCTGTGGCAGGGGTTGGAGCTGGAGGAGCTTTAAGGTCCCTTCCACAAACCAGGCTGGGGTTCTGTTCAAAGTTACCCATAAATCTGGAGGCTGGCAGTGCCTCTGGGGGAAGATTCCCATAACTTTGACTCAGCACAAAACTCATATACATGGAAATAAAAATCAACTTCAGACTTCAACAGCACGAGGAATCTACAGGAAAAGGAAACCAGGGTGATTCACACTGTGCACCCTGTATGCCTACACTGTGTCACACACAGGGTGGCCAGGGCCAGTGGCTTTCTTCTGCTATAGCCACATCCTGCAAAGTTCAGGTCTCTCCATAAGTATGGGGTTAAATTATGAATTTTCTGGGTTTTGTAAAAAAAATTTTCTGTGAACAATCTGATTTACGCGATTGAGCTGGTCAAAACTGGCAGAAGTTCCTCTCCCCTGGTTCATACAATAAGAAACAGCTTGAAACTCCGCGCAGAGAACACGGAGCTTTTGGGAAAGGAAACATTTTGGGAAAAGAATCCTTGGAAAAAAAGAAAAAGCACCTAAGGGTGGTGTATTTGAGACAGCATCTTTCCACTCGATCACACCTATGTTAGCTATTGTGGTGCTAGAGGCAAAGTGCTGGAAACAAAAGAATCGTTAAAAGCAGGTTACTAAACCTGCACGACATGGTGCAACACCTTCACTCAGATTCCTCTCCTTGTGTCTCTCCTACATGCAGGCTTTGACCAACTTTGGTTTCCATGACAATGGAATTTTTCCTCCCTGTGATGGAAAGGAAGAACCTCTTCCTAAGCCTATTGCTCTGCTACAGTTTGTTCAGAGCTGCCGATCATCACATGGTAATTGAAGAGAAGACAGAATGCAGCCTGTCAAGAAACAGCAAAATGAATTTCTCGGATCTCCCACCCATCTCCATAATAGGTGAGTGAAATCTGCCATTCACTGCCAAAGCAACCAGGTTTGCAGAAAACACAGTTGCCGACTGGGATTGACAGCTTACTGCAACGCTGTGGTTTCATACAGCTGCCTTGGCAGCATGCAGAGCTGCAGTGCCAATGCAGCCACAGCATCCCAGACTGTAAGTCTTGTGTGCTGAAGTGTTTTTCTGTTAATATGGGCATTAATCTTCCTTTGAAAGTTCAGTGCAAATAGAAGCTAACATAACTTGGGGGGTTTAGGTTCTGCTCTTGTGGCAGAGAAATCAGCAGGTCGCCAATAACCTCAATTTGCCTGTGGGACAAGTGATCTTTAACCAGGGGAAGAAAACAGCACTGCAAGGGAGAGCCAGAGGTCTTCTTCTATTTATCCATGATAGGATCAACTATGTCCCTGTCATTACTGGCAGGTGACCATCTGGCCTGTTAAGGAAGAACCATGTTAGGGCAATCCTTAACTATCTTCTTCACAACATTTCTTCCTAGGGTCTGCTCTAAATATTTCTATGTAATTTAAGCCCACTTCTTTCTTTCAAGAAGCACATATTTGTGCATAATCAGTTGCAGAACATCATTCATATGGTATCAATGCTTCAATAATTCAAAAAATAAAGCTTCTTTTATCCTTCCTATAGGCTTTTAGGACTTCTGCCTAAAGGAGGTTGGTTTCTTACCTTGTTTCCTGTATTTTCTTTGCACTCTTCCTCAGGCCAATGTTTCTTTAAGGAGAAACTGTTACCCCACACATGCATTTCCAATGAAATCTGAGCCTCTCAATCCTTAGTTAACTCCAGGTTGTTTAGCGGCATGTTGATCAAAGCCTGTGCTGAGAGGCCTCTCAGGCCACACCATTTCATGGTCCTTGTGATCCCAACAGCCTCCACTCTGACACTTCCAATAACTTTTTTATTCCAGTTCAATTCTGAGAGGTAAAATACATTCACATCAGCTGATTTTTACCTTCTCACAAAAATGTGCCTGTCCTTAAGCACTCATTCTTCTCCTACATGCATACAAATGGAATGAACGTTTGACACTGTGTCCTGGTTCAAACCCAGCCACGCAGCTCATTCACTCACTCAACCCCCCCTTTCTTGCCCTCCCCTGCTTCCAGAGGGATGGGGAGGAGAATCAAAAGAATGCAACTCCCACCGGTTGAGATAAGAACAGTTCAGTAACTAAGGTATAACACAAATCACTGCTGCTACCACCAATAACAGTAATGATAAAGGAAAGAACAAGGGAAGAGAATACAGCATCTCACCAACCACCGACAGATAACTCACAACACCCCAACCCAACCGAGCACCGACCGATACCTCCTCCAACCCCCCAGAGCACTCGCCCTTCCAGGTAACTCTCAGTTACATCCTTGGCATGACGTGCTATGGTATGGAATACCTCTTGGGTCAGTTTGGGTCAGGTGTCCTGTCCCTGCTTCCTCCCAGCCTCCCCTCCTCCCTGGCAGAGCATGAGGCTCACAAAGTCCTTGGTCAGGGTAAAACATTCCATTCNCTCCCTGGCAGAGCATGAGGCTCACAAAGTCCTTGGTCAGGGTAAAACATTCGAGCAGTAACTAAAATCATTCCTGCTATCGCTTCTGTTCCCAACTGAAAGTCAAAACACAGCTGCACCAGCTACTAGGAAGAAGAAAAAATGACTGCTGCTGCTCAACCCAGGACACACTGAAAACAGGAATAATTCAAAAGAGCAGATCTTGGCAGACTCACCTCTTACGTAGCCCATTTGTCTTGGCTCACTATTCCAAAACAGAAGACACAGATGCAAACTCCACTGTAACTCCATTGGCCAGGACTGCACTCACTTTCTTGAGGCACAAGGCATTTCTAGAGGTATTCCAAGGCCTTTCTGCAGCCCACTTGTCCAAAGATGAGAGGCCAGCCTGACCCTCCACTATCCACACCCAAACAGTGGGAAAACCATAAAGTGAGAAAACTGAGACAAATCATTCCTCTTTTTTCCTCATTCAAAGAAATATGACCAAGGTTTTGAAATAATTTATTTTGGAGCTGAAATGGCACATGCTGGTTTTGGGTGTGTAATGTGTAGCCACATTACCTCTATCATTTATTAACTGAAATAATTGAATTATGACTTATAAATTAATCAGAAGAATTCATTAGCACATGGCATTTGAAGGGCATTTGAAAGTGAGTGGAGAAAGAAGGTGCAGGAGAAAGAACACAGGCTGACACTGTTTTGGGGTTCAGGTTCTGAGACCAAGGGACCTTCTAGCCCAGCTGAGAGCAGGAGGATGGCAGTAGATCCCATCATTTTCAGTGAAGTGAGCTGGGAATAGCATCCCCTGACTCAATCCTTGTATAGGATCATAGAATCACAGAATGGTTTGAGTTGGAAAGGACCTTAAGCTCATCCAGTTCCAATCCCCCTGCCACGGGCAGGGACACCACACTCTAGACCATGTCACCCAGGGCTCTGTCCAACCTGGTCTTGAACACTGCCAGGGATGGAGCATTCACAGTTTCCCTGGACAACCTGGGCCAGTGTGAGCAACCTGCTCCAGAACAGTGAGGCATAGCTGGAGGCAAATGAATGCACATTTGCTGGACTCTGTGCATTACACAGCAGCTGGATGAAGAAATGCAGCTGTGCCCTTCACAGTGCTGGGAGCTGAAATGAATGAGAAGAGTTGCTAGGTGGAGAGGGACTGCCTTCGA
The DNA here is from genome assembly GCA_002631895.1 of Agapornis roseicollis. NCBI lineage: Eukaryota > Metazoa > Chordata > Aves > Psittaciformes > Psittacidae > Agapornis > Agapornis roseicollis. The sequence goes on from NDXB01008055.1 coordinate 56,784, forward strand.
CATAATCCTGCAGAGGATGGAAACGAGTCAAAATGGGATAAACTAATGCAAACTGGGGAAAATAGCTGGAAAAAACAGGCAGAAGTGGGAAGGGCAGGGGCAGAGGTGGCTGCTCCAGCTCCTCCACTGCTCCCTCTGCCTACAGCCACAGCAAAACCCCTGCAACACTCGGGAGGAAGGAAGGAGCCATATGTGATAGTATTTACTGTAACAGAAGTTTCATAGCGAAAGGCTGATAAGCTGCTCTCACCACCACAGAAACAATTAAAGTAAATATTAAGAGAGTACTTAAATCACCACAGCATCCTCTCCCTTCCTCATACTGCCAATGTCCATATAATTCATCAGTTCTAATTTATTTTTTGATAAATGATTTCTGTATAAGCTAACAGAAAAAACTTCTTGTCAGCTTGATTTAAACATTCCTCATAGAGCTTCCTGTCTCAGTGACATACCAAGCACTGTTCCTTCTGGTTGGCCACACAGAACAGAGACTGATGTTACATCTTAGGATTTAAATCATAGCCACACTTGAGTAGCAAAACTCATTGGCAACCGGCTGTTTACACACCTGTCAGTCAATCACAGTGCTCATGGTATGTGATGCATCTGGCTCAAATTTAATAGAACACATGGCTGGAGCTGAATCACAACTTGAAAGGCAAGCATGGGGTTTGCATCAACTAACATCAACTAGTCAAATGTGCAATTGTCTAACTAAAACACACTTTCATAGCACCTCAAACCACAGCTCTATCAACAGGGGTCAGAGGTGTGTGTTGTCAGTATTTTCACAACCTGTATTACATCTTCCCCTGATATCACAGATGGGATCTGTAAGGAGCTGGCCTGCTGTTGAAAACACAGCAGGTAGAGTATAAGGAATGTGAGATTAGAGGCCAGTTGGGAAAAGCAGGTTTTTACCCAACCCAGAGGAACCATAGAAAAGACAATCACATCATTCACCTGTCAAAAAAAGCATCCTTCACTTTCCTGTGCCCACTGAGCATCATTTTCTTCTTTACTGAATTCCTTGGAGTAATTAAAGTGCATTTACATCACACCAATGCTTATATCTCTGTTTAATGACATCATAAACCATTTAACTGAATGTTCTCAAAGTAGTTTTATAGGCAAAGCAATCCAGAAAATCCTGTACAATTGTACTATAGAAAGATAAAGTAGAATTAAATGGCTCACAAGCATTTTGGTTAACACCAGAAAGTTTTAAAGGGCAGCATAACAAAACCTATAATCTGCCAGCTGGAAATGGATCTAAACCACTAATGCTAGTTAGTGTAATGCTTTTTTAAGATGTGCTCTTATTAAGTTATAATAACTCTACATGCTCAAAGTATAGTTTTTCCTCCCTCCGTTAGAGTTGTATAACCTTAACTAAGGTGATGCAAGCATAGTAAATGAAACCTCCCAAACCAGACCAAAATGTGCATTCTTCATTCTGTAATTCTGTAAATCTTGGCAATTACTAAATATTCAAAACTATTTTATAGCAAGTACTGGAATAGACAAAGAGCCAGTGTTCATCAGCACGTGCATGTAAGTTTTTCATCCTAATCATCCTGGCATACAAGGAGTGCTTATTACAGACCTCACATGCATAGAACAAGGGTATCAAAAGCAGTTAACAGATTAGTGAGGTAGGAATTCTTCCTGTGTTAGACGAGTCTCAGTCATGGAGTTTATATACAGTGATAAATAGCACTGGTGCTGATGTGATAACAGTAACAACTGCAGTAAATGCTGTTAGCCCTCAGGGGATAACATGCTATAACTCAAATACTAGTTATTTGATCTAAAGAATAAAAAGTTACATGAGGCATAGTCTGAACACACACACACACACAGTTTATCAGACCCAAGATTCAACTCTACATTCGCAGACCTTCAAAGTTACAGGCACGTTAATGAAACACCTTTTTGGAAGGGGAAAAAAGGAGCAAAGGACTGAAGAACAAAAAGTGGCATCATACACATGAAGAGTTTATGCCAAATCAACAAAGCGGCTTTTTGCTTGTGCAAACCAACATCCGCTTGTTAATTCCTGCCAAAATTGTGCAGGTAACACCACCTTTTAACAGGAAAAGTGTGCAATTCTGAAGGTTTTCCTTGGCTTTGCTCAGGTGACTGAAGTGCCCTCATCTCTTACACAGGTTTACATGTCTGAAAGTATTTTCTTTGCTTGTACCTGACCTAGCAGTGTGTAAAGAAGCCCTCCTAAAATACAGACATCATGAGTGCCTTTCTGCTTCACATGAGCAGCAGTGTTGAGTTCAGACACATGATGTCTGAGTAATGATGGCTCCTAGAGATTAATGTCCCCACTCAAAACATGCAGTGATGCGGTGGAAATGCAAGTTATCTTCTTCCTCTTGCACAAAAATAGTATTAAGTGTCTCAAATAACATGCTGTAAAATTGATTTAATGTTATGTTGTGCTGTTCTCTTTGAAGATTTAACTAAAAGATCCCAGAAAGTCAGCAGGAAAGAGGCAGAGATCAGGAAATCTTCCAAGGTAGGTGGCTGCTCAGAAAACATTGTTGAACTAGAATGGTTTCTTGTTCCTATCCTCCTCCTCAATGCATTCATTTGCAAGGTTCTTATGGCCATTCCCCAATTTAAATAATTTACATACAGTTTGAAGGTCTTAATACTGTCAAAAGAGATGCAAAACATGAACGGTAGAAAGGAAACTATGTGGGTTAATCAGAGGTTACTGTCTGGGCTTGAGGGGTCTTGTTGGTTTTGATTTTGCTTTCATTTTTTACAGCCCTCTCTTACACAAAAGGTTCTTTAGCCTTGAGCTGGTTTAAGCATTTGTAAAATCATTGAGGCACCTGCTGCTCAAGGGCACAATCTCACTATCTGCTGATTTTTACCTGCAGGTGCCAAAAACTTAAAGTACAGGCATAGAAAGAAGGCGGTACTTGGTTGAATGTTAACTAGTGATTTTATCACATCAGTAGATTCAAATTGATCCATTTCCTTCATGTGATGTTGCCTATAGGAATGTGAAGTATTGCATTGACTGGACTCCTCTAGTTTAACGATTGTATACAAAAGTAGAAAATAGCATTTTTACGTTATGATTAATATGCTATGATAGCCATTTCCGGTCATTGCTGCAACCAGAAGCTTTTAGAGCTGCTTCTTCTCCATTTGAATTGATATCTCGTGTGGTTAACCTCCTTTGAATCGCTTCCAAAGCTCCCAGGATGAGCCAGGTTGAAAGGGGCCTCATGACATCATTTAGTGCCACCTTCAGCTCAAAGCAGGGCATTTTTATCATCAAACTCTCAAAGTATTTTACCTTAAAAGCTCCTAAGGCACTTGGAGACCTCAGAACGTTTTACTTTAAAATTGAAACTCCTGAGAAACTGCCAGGCTGAAAAAGTACATCAGGTGCCTGCAGCTGGAGAGCTCCGGAGTTTCTCCCAGGTCCCAGGCACATGCTGATCAGCCCAGAGCTTTCCACCTTTCCAATCGCAGACTTAAAAGCAGCACTCCTTGGGTGGGCTGAGAGATCTTTTTCAGCTCACCTACCTGTGTCTGTAGTTAAGGATTCCCATGCACAAATCTGACACACAAAAGATTACTGAGCTCCAAAGGCAGCTTGAGAAGCAAACCATGAGAGGTAGAGCATTGCCAAGTCACCTCCCTTCTCTCCCAGCCTTGCAGCTCAGGAAACAATGTGGGTACCAGCTCCACAGATTCGCAGGGAGGTTTCACTCTCTTATTTGAAGCCTTTGGGGATCACAGAATCATAGAATAGTTCGGGTTGGAAAGGACCTTAAGATCATCCAGTTCCAACCCCCCTGCCATAAGCAGGGACACCCCACACTAAACCATGGCACCCAAGGCTTCGTCCAACCGATCCAAGGGTAATTCCTTGCTTTGTTCTACTGATGTCATTTTCTTTGCACACTCTCATGTCCCTTTCTTCACTGCTGCCACATTCTTCCCTACAGATCATTTGCCAATGCTCTATCCAGTCATGCTTCTAATTGCTTAGAACAGGGAAACATCTTGCTCTAGCCACTGTTTCCCATGATCCTGTCCCACCACATTTCTATATGGCTATTAATACAGGTCTCACTACTACCAACTGCCTGCTCATCTTAGGCCAGGAGATCCCATGGTTCATTCTGCCCCTATATGCTTTGTTCTGACCCATACTCACTTTACATTTCTACGAATGTTCATGTCTTTTCATCTAGAAAAAAGCTGGACCGAAGGCATCTCTGAAACCAAGGCCCACACCAGCTGCTGACTGCGTGCCAGACTTCAAAACCTGCAGACCACACTTGAACTCCTGCTGTAACTACTGTGCTTTTTGCAGATGCCGAATTTTCCAGACAATCTGCAAATGTCTAATGTTAAACCCAAAGTGCTAAAGACAGACGGGGAGCACAATAGGGCTTCTGTCTTTCAATTAGCTTCTCACATGTAGATTCCAAATTGCCCCATGTGTGTAGCAATCAAAGTAGAGAGCTTTGAAGCTGGCAGCTTGCATTTGCCCTTCTTAAAATGAAATGGGTAATGTTGGGGTTTTTTTCCATTGGGTTAAGGTTACCAGAAGGACTCCATAGCACCAGTTTCCAGCACAGACAATGCTGTGGTGAAAGTTCAGGTTTCAGGGTTAATTCCCTTTTCAGGCATTCAGCAAAAATCAGGCTGAGAATTTATATAGGTTGTTCTACCTGAAAAGACAGACCCAAAACAATAAGGCAATTTTTTAGTCATCTTCAGCTGAGCATCACTACATCCACCTCCAGGGTTTTACTCATTCTACCATTAACCAGTATCTCCAAGGTGTATAATATACTGGTATATTTGAACCCTGAACATATCTGTGCCTCATGACTTCCCCAGTTGTATCCATAGGAATTTCCTAATGCTCTGTTCAGGTCTAATTGAGAGGCAATTTCTTCCAGGCAGGCAAAGATGACAGAGATGACACTCTGAAGGGGCTCAAACCATATGAACTCTTTTTTCTCCTATTAGTCAATCCAAAGCTCAGAGCTCAGAAGTCAGATTTTGACAGAAATAGTTCTTCACAGAATATTTCAGGTTAGCTTCATGCCATTTCCTATCACTGGTCACCAGAGAGAGATCAGCATCTCCTACCTGTGAGAAAGGGCACCCCTCAGCTTTGTTTCTCCAAGCCAAGTGACCTCAGCTGCTCCTCTTAAAGCACTGCCTTCAAGACCTTTCACCACCTTGGTCACCCTCCTCTGGACACACTCTAATAGTCTGATATCCTCCTTCTGTTGAGGTGCCCAGACCTGCACACAGGACTCGAGGTGAGGCCAACACTGCTGCAGTGCAGAGGGATAGTCACTGCCCTTACCAGCTTGCTGCTCTATGCCTGATGCACATTCAGGACACCATTGGCCCTCTGGGTTTGCCAGGGCATACTGGTGACTCGTACTCAATTTGTGACCAACCTGAATTGCCAGGGCTCTTTCCACAGGGCTGCTTTCCAGCCTCTTATCCACCAGTGTGCATGTATAACCAGGATTGCCCTGTCCCAGGTACAGAATCAGGCTCTCATTAATGTCATACAGTCAGTGGTTGCCCAGCTCTCTAGCCTGACCAGATCTGTTTGTAAGGCCTCTCTATACCCTCTTGGGAGTCCACAGCTCCTCCTAGTTTAGTATAATGGGCAAACTTACTTAATGTACAGTCAATTCCTGTGCCCAGATCATTTATAGAAACATTAAAGAGCACTGGCTCTAAAATTGGGCCCTGGGGAGCTCTATAGGTGAGTGGCTGCCAGCCTGATGGGACTCCATTTACTATAACTCTCTGGGTGGGATCTGTAGGGCAATTGGTCACCCAATGTATTATGGACTTGTCTAGCTGCATGCTGGACATTTAGTCCAGAAGGATACTGTGACAGTATAAAAAGGTTTGCTAACATCCAAACCCACCACCTTTACTGGCGTCCCTTGATCATCTATAAAGATGACCTTGTCACACAAACAGGGCGACCTGCAGCTGATTGCCCAGGACCACGTCCATGTGGCTTTTGAATATCTCCAAGGAGAGAGTTCCACAACCTCTCCGGGCAACCTGGACACTGTACTCCCAGTGTGGCCTTACCAGTGCTGAGCAGAGGGGAAGGATCACCTTGCCCTGCCAGCGACAGAGCCTAACATAGCCCAGGACACCATTTGCCTTCTTTGCTGCAAGGACACATTGCTGGCTCATGTCCACCTCGGTGTTCACCTTTTCTGCAAAGCCGCTTTGCAGCTCAGTGACCCAAATAGATAATCCTGGCTGGGGTTGTTCCTTCCCTGATGCAGAACTTTGCCCTTCTCCTTGCTGAACTGCATGAGGTTCCTGTCAGACCATGTCTCCAGGCTGTCGAGGTCCCTCTGGATGGCAGTGTATCAGCCACTCCTTCAAGCTGTGTGTCACATGCGGACTTGCTGAAGGTATGCTCCATCCCATCATCCATCTATGAAGATGTTAGTCACAGCTTGCGGCTGTCAGCTAAAGAAATGGAAAGTGCCAAGAGCCACAGAGAGGAGCTGGAGATGCAGAAGCTGAACCCACAAACTACAGGGTGGTGCATGTATGCAATGGAGGAAAAAGAAAGACCCTTTCATATGAGAATAAGGGATGTGGGTTTTAACATATATGAACATACTTTTCAGTATAGCATTTATGCATAGTGCATTTCCACAGATTTGACTTCTTAATAAGCCTTTTTTGTAACTGGAATTTATTAGAAAGAGGTTATGCTTTCTTTGACATTCATCTATTGCACCAAAGAATATATATAACTAAGTACTCTGAAATTGTTATTAGCCTTAATGATTTCACTATCATGTTGTATTGATAGGACACAGAAATCAGTAAAACATGTACACCTAATACTTTCTTCCTATATTTAGCTTGAAAAGATATTTATATGAGGAGTTGCTCGTAAGTGTGAGAGTTCCCTAAGGGATCTATTTGAAATGTCATCAGTATACAGTAGAATTTAGAACAAATAAATCCCTAGTAGCTTTTCCGACTATTGGCCTATCTTGTGTGAATTTAAAACAGATACTGTATTTTTGCATCCAAAGTCCTGACTTGATTGCTTATTGTCACATGCAATAACCATAAAATCTAAGTTTATCCTGATGGATAAAACATACAGTAGAATTAAGATGTTAATGACTGTGCCAAACTAGTTCTAAACACCTCTTAGTTTTCCACACTAATTACTGAAACTGGGAGGCACCAAAAGGAAAGCGAACACTGCCCCTATCAGAATCTGGGATCTTCTCACAAAAGGAAAGATTTTATGGAAGGTAGCACAATTTTGTCCAAGTTCTATAGATGAATCAACAGGATTGTGATGCTGCTCTGGCTGAGAGTGATGAGAGATTCAGTAAAGTCCCTCTGAGATGCAAAGATAGTGCTAATCTCATGATGAAATGAATTATAGAAGACACAGATGGACATTTGAATGACCAAACTGAGGAGCCAAGGAAAAACTTGTACATGCCATGGCCAAAGCTGACTCTGTGGGAGCAAAAATAATATCATGTTAGTCCTACAGCAAACATGCTTCTTGGCATACTTGGGACACCCTATTTGTGAGACATTACAGTCTTCAGGTCGCCCACTGTATGGATGTAGACAGGAAATGACATCCAAGGCCAATTCAAAAAAATCATTAAACCATAACATTTTTCATCAAAGCATTTCAAGTTGAATTAGGACCTATCTGTGGCCAAAGAGACTCCATAAACACCCCAAATAGACTAATTCAGCATCTGTTCACACCCAGCATCCTATTCAACCCCAAGAGACATGAATGAGCTGCAGAATCAGTGCTGAAAACCAAAATAATTACAAAGGGACTCTCCTAACAAACGCGTGAGCACTTCACATCTTCTTCTGTCTACTGCTGAGCTGTGAACTGTTGCCCTTCCGGACAGCCTTCTCCACAGAGGGATCTCCAGCACATAGAAGAAACCCATGGGATGGCCTGCCATGGTTACTGCACTGCAAAATCCCTGTCATACCTGCAACAGGTTTGTCACAGACACCTAATTTCCAGAGCCGAAAGTGCACAGCAAACAGCTACTCATTTCCAGAAAGAAACATAACCTGAGATTTTTGTAGTACATTTAACAGTTGAAATAATTGCTTCTTGTGTCAGACACAAAACCACCCCAATCACTGCATGCTTTTCTAGGTGTGGGGATGAGACAAAGTCCCATATCAGGCACCCCACCAAAGGCAATAAGTGAAGTCACCCAGCCTGCTAAAGGCTACACTTAGCAAGTCACAACACAGTCATCATTCTGTAACTGGGGCACCACCAGTGGGAACACACATGGGCAATGTTGAATCTTGGCCCTCTCTATGTGGTTCTTTCATCTCTGTTTATACAATCTCCACTCTGAGCTGCTTCAGCTTTTATTTTCCCAGTATCCAAACTCTGCTGGGTATTTTTCAATGGCATCATCAGCTCCTGTCAATACAGGTATAACACAAACCATGGGAACACTAACAATAGATCTGCAACAGGCTGGGAAAGTTGGGGCTGTTCAGCCTGGAGAAGAAAAGCCTGCATGGAGAACTCAGAGCAGCTTCCAGTCTACAAAAGGGATACAAGGATGCGGGAGAGGGACTCTTCATCAGAGACTACAGCAATAGGACAAGGGGCAGTGGGTTTAAACTGAAACAGGTGAAGTTCAGGTTAGATATAAGGAAGAAGTTCTTCCCTGTGAGGGTAGTGAGAAACTGAAATGGGTTCCCCAAAGAAGTGGTAAATGCTCCACATGGCAGGGNACAAGGGGCAGTGGGTTTAAACTGAAACAGGTGAAGTTCAGGTTAGATATAAGGAAGAAGTTCTTCCCTGTGAGGGTGCTGAGGCGCTCACACAGGGTGCCCAGAGAGTGAGGAGTCCCTGCCCATGGCAGGGGTTGGAACTGGATGAGCTGAAGTTCCTTTCCAACTGAAACCATTCTATGATTCTAAGAGCAGTCACTCAGTCTCCAAATGCCCTTCTTATACTTATGGTGCATGCAGATTACTTTCTGAGGCAACACAACTATTCTACTGATAAACCTCTCAGATGATATGCAGATGGCCAACACATCACTAAGTCCCTCTCCCAGAAGAAATGGGAGGCCTTAGGTATTTCTGCAGTGAAATGAAAAAATACTACAATTGCTGCGTGACACATGCACATGTATTTCTATCCAGGAAATCCTTTTTAGATGAAATCCTGGCCTGCAATAGGGGAGTCCTTAAACGGCTGCAATATTGTCATAACACAGTTCACATGTGGCATTCATTTAATACATGTAAAGGCAGGAAAAGACAAAAGTATACACTCCCTGGTGATGCAGTGCAGGCCTTCCACCTCTTGGTGAAAGGCAACAGTTCTTTAAGTCTTCTAGAAAGGATATGGGAGCAGATGCATTTAAAGTAATTCAACAGCCAGGCGTCCCTCACTCTGAAAAGGCCTCAGAAACACCTGACAGATCCAGATCACTTGAAGCTAGCAGGTTTTAGTATTTAAAAGACCTCCTTACTATAAAGCTGTTATTCAATTCATAATGTCTCCATTTGGGAAGCAAGTATTTCAAGCACTAAACAAGCATACCAAATGGTTTACTTCCCTTTATTCTCTTCAACATGTTCAACATCCCTCCATCATGACAGCTTTCTTATAAGTGCAAGGGTTTAGTCAGAGATGCCAATCCTTACCTACAAACCAGCATCTTGTTGGCGGGTCAGACAATCCTGTAGGCAAAAGGCTTCAGTGCCAAAATGAGTCAGATTTGGCAGTGTTATAAAAGTGTCCAGTTGTTAATAAAATACATATAGGAATCAAGTTTTGCAGGGGAGGAAAACCAGGACCACCAAACATTTGTTCTGAGTAGAAACCAAGTTAATAATGAAAATAGATACCTACAATAAGCACTGGCACAAAAAAAACCCAAACCAAACAATCTGGGTGTCAGGCTGATTACTAACATTTAAGGTGCTTGCAATACTGCAACTATGTTGTTCAGTTTACTTCTAACATGTTGCTGTTCCATCAGGGCCTATGAATATGGCCCATTTAATATTCCCTTATGGAGACAACTTCCCAGTTGATGATACCAAAACCAGACTGCTACAGAAAAGTAACAGGTTCCCTGAAAACTGCCTCTGGACTCTATAGATGGAACAAGAAGCCAAAACTTTGCTATAGACTTTCTAAACATCCTGAAGAGTTTAATTTCTCTGCTACAACATTTCAGGGAATTAGATGAGCAGAAGGGATGTCAGTCCCCATCCAGTTCAAGAGAATGCCTTGCTTTGTCTTCTTGCAGTCTTTTGCTTGTTTTTGCTTTCCTAAGTTGACATGCAAACCACAAGCACAGGGTTTAGTGATTTTTAAAGAGGAAAAACACGCTCAATTGTAATTGATGCTTCTAATAGCTTTCAAAGCTGCCCAGTGGCAAACAATGCTACTGAAAAAACCACTGGGGCTTTACAGTGTACATGTACTACATTTGTCTTAACAAAGCAGCCCCAAAGGCTAAAAACCACAATTGGTTTCTGAGAAAGTTCGTATCACCTTCAAGAACCATGCTACGAGAACAAGCTCAGTCACAAAACAGAGTCACCACTGGAATAATTCACCTATCCTTTGTTCTTGGCGCACAGGGAATCTGTATTTCCTAGGGCTATCTGTAGGCCTCTGTCCATCTCCACAGAAAGCTAGCCATGCCAAATAAAACACACAAAAGGGCCTGGCAAGGCTGCAAAGCAAATCAGTTGCTTGTTAAAAATCATGGAGACTAGTGTATCTGCTTCAGATAAATGGAGAAAAATGTACAGCCTGTACTCTTTTACCACTTCTGACTCAACAGGGGAGGAAAAACAGAGGCAAGAGTTGCTATATATAAAAGAATAGCATTTTCACTGGTAATAGCAATAGAAAATTAAACTGAAAGACATTTGAGGAAATACATGATTACTCTTTTTGACCAAATCAGAGAGCTGTCTACAGACTAGTCATCACTAATTTCTTTTTACCATGAGGTTCAATCATTTTGCAGGGGCAGAGCTCAAAGGCTCATCACCATCCTGGGACAGCCCAACCACACTAAAGGCCAGTGGAAACTACTGAAGATGTTAAAAATCAAACTGAATATGGACATAGCATTAAACGAGAACTTTTGCCAGTGTGGTAACCAGGTCTGGTTTACCACTGCTTTATTAATAGGGGCTTTAACCCTGAAGTAATTAAAAATCCCTGTTAAAATTAGTAGCTAGGAATGGATAAATTTGAGGAACAGCTATAAACTGGAGTGGATTTAGGCATTTCCCAGTTCTCCACCAGTGCTCACCAGTATTTTGAGAGCAAAGGGCCAGAAGCAGAGCTGTAAATCTGAGCCAATTCCTGTTTTATGAAAAAGAGCACATTACCTGTCCACATTCCTCTGGAATCCAGTACACACCTTCCCAAACTGGACCTCATTCACACACTGTTAGAAAGCTCACTTATATTTTTGCCTTTCAAACAAGACTGGAGGAAGAGGCTAACAAACTGGAAGCAGGACAGGCTGCTCTAAGACTTCTTCTGTTTCCTCAGTCAGGTTGAGGACACGAGCCCGATGAACACTGCGGTGGAGCAGCCTCCTCACAGCACCTTTCACAGAAAACACGTGCAAGGTTACTGTTAAGTGCTCACTCATACACCAGGACTGAGTGCCGCAAATTTGAGACTGACACTTTGATTTCTTCCCACTTCACACTCTCCTCCCATCTCTGTATTCACAATACAGTGCAATAACCCATCCGCCACTCTCTGGGATCCTGCGTTTCAGATCCAGAGAGCCTGTGGCTCACGTATCACTCTATGTGACATCTTCTGTGCAGTCATGAAAGCGTTAAAAGCTGTAGCCTGCCACTGTCCTATGACTCACCATGCCAGAGGTGGAATTCCATGAGCTGACACAAGGAGGGGGTTTCAGTGCCAGGCTTTCTTCAGTGGTGTTCTTCATTCATCAGCTCCTGCTGAAACAATTGTAAGATAATCACAGTAGGACTGACATTTCTTGTTCAGGGCATCAAGATGCTAAACCACAGGCTAGGCTGAATACTGAATTAATTGCATGTAGATTAATAAAAAAAAAATAAGAGAAAACAACTAAAAAATAAGTTGTAAATAATATGGTGAAACTCTCAGTGACAGCTATTGACAATAAAAAGCAAGCAAGCAATAAGGCTAAGCTATTTCACAAAATCACTTAGTTTGGAAAGTTCATTGAGTCTAACCATTAACCCAGCACTGCCAAGTCCACCACTAAGCCCCGTGCCTCAGTGCCACATCTACACATCTTTTCAATAGCTGCAGGGGTGGTGTCCTGGGTTCAGCAGGAGCAGTCAGTTTTTCTCCTTCTTAGTAGCTGATGCAGTTTTTGACTCTCCCTGGAACAGCGCTGATAACACCGATGGTTTGAGTTGTCGCTAAGTAATGTTTATTCTGGTCAAGGACTTTGTGAGCCTCATGCTCTGCCAGGGAGGAGGGGAGGCCGGGAGGAAGCAGGGACAGGACACCTGACCCAAACTGACCAAAGGAGTATTCCATACCACAGCACGTCATGGCCAGGATGTAACTGAGACTTACCCAGAAGGGCGAGTGCTCTGGGGGGTTGGAGGAGGTATCAGTCAGTGCTCGGGTGGGGTGTTGTGAGTTATCTGTAGGTGGTTGGTGAGATGCTGTATTCTCTTCCCTCGTTCTTTATCATTATTACTATTGGTGGTAGCTGCAGTGATTTGTGTTATACCTTAGTTACTGAAGTGTTCTTATCTCAACCGGTGGGAGTTGCATTCTTTCGATTCTCCTTTCCATCCCTCTGGAAGCAGGGGAGGGCAAGAAAAGGGGGTTGAGTGAGTGAATGAGATGCATGCCTGGGTTTAAACCACGACAGGTGGTGATTCTACCACTTCTCTGGGCAGCTTATTCAATGCTTCACAACCCTTTTGGTGAAGAGATTTTTCCTAATGCCAAATCTAAACCTCCTCTCACGCAATTTGAGGTTGTTTCCCCTTGTCCTATCTCTTGCTGGCTGGGAGATGAGACCAATCCCCATCTCACTCCATCCTCCTGTCAGGCAGTTGTAGAGATCAATAAGGTACCCCCTGAGCCTTCTCCTCTTCAGACTAAACCCCCCCAAGGTCCCTCAGCCACTTCCCATCACGCTCCAGGCCCCACTCCAGCACCTCAGTGTCTCTCTTATAGTGAGGGACCCAGAACTGAACACAGGATTCAGACTAAGGCGCCCACCAGTGCTGGGTGCGGGCGGACTGCCCTGGTCCTGCTGGCCACACTATTGCTGATACGGGCCAGGATGCTGGTGGCCTTCTTAGCCACCTTCAATAGGAATCAGACACCTGTAGAAAAATTAACAGAAAATAAGGACATGAGACAACAATATATATTTGGTGACCCCTATTTAGGAAGAGCCTGCTGAGCTGTACCTAAACAACTGCAGTGCACAGAAGCAGATGAACAAAAATATCTACCCCCCTCTCATGTTAACACTGCCAATTCCCGAACCAGACTGTTGACAGGCACTGGGTGTAGTGTTTCTGCTGCAGTCAGCACTAAACCACAACTACACTGCAGGCAGTGGAAGGAACAGAAATTCTGTCAATGGCTCTATTAGGATCTGTGTTTGATCATCCTCTTCAACCAATAGAACAGAAGATCTAGCAGGATATATTCCAAACATAAATTTTGTATTTTATCACCTCAAACCATGTTTCACACAAATTCCCACACTGTTAATTTGCTGAAACTACTATATTTTCAGCAGTAAATCAGACCTTTGAGAGTTTAATCAAGGACCATGCTCTGCTAGGTCAACAGTCACTCAACAGTTCCTCCTCACAGTGATGCTTTAGCACCCTTGTCTAGAGCCTTTGCAATGCAGATGAACTGTTGCAGACCAGTGTCTGGATGCTTCCATCAAGATTCATTGCCAAATCAGGGTAGCAGATTAAGGCATTCTTTTTTTTTTCCTTTATCCTCATTACAGATTGCTTGCAGAATTCATCTGTTTAATGGGTAATCTGTGTGTATTTATATAAACACACACACTTGGTTTTCCTTGGAAAGACTTGAGAGTTTCTTGCTGTTGGAGCTCTTAGGAAGTTTATACATGTTCAGTTCAGGGGCAGCAGCTCCTGAGTTTCAGGAAGTGTTTCTAATGAGAGATTCTGTGTGTAAAACTGTGCCTGGAGAGCCCAATGCAAAATCTGGAGTTTGAACTCTGCCCCTCTGGCATCTGCTGGAAGGGCAGCAGGTTTGTGCACAAGCAATGAAGGAGATTTATGGAGACCATCAGGGCCAACTTCTTGACACAAGTATCCATGAGCCAACTAAGGGAGATGCTGCTGGATCTGTTACTCAAAAAACCTCCAAAACCGTTTAGAGATGGAAAGGTGGAGGCAGTCTTTCCTCCAGACTGTGAAATGTAAGGTCCTTGCCTGCCCACACAGCAAAGTAGCCAAACTTTATCCAGAGCTGTACCAACAAAAGCACATCCAGCAGGTCAAGAGAAAGGATCTTTATCTTGTTTGGTACTTTAACAACGCCTGCACTGTTTTCACTCCGCAGTCTAATAATGGCACCAACATACCTGAAAGCATCCGAGTACAGAGGACCACCAAGACGATGAGGGAACTGAAGCACAGAGACTAAACTTGGGTTTATCCAACCTAGAGAAAAGTAAAGGGAAATTCATTGCTGCCTATGACTACCTAATGCAAGCCTGTAATGAAGATGGAAGTAGATACTTCTCAGAGGGATAAAATGAGAAGCAACGAACACAGGCTGCAGCATAGGAAACTCCAGTTAAATGTACAGAAAATATTTTCATCTAGAATGTGGTCAAATTCTGGGAGACAAGCCTAAGGAGGTTTGTTATCTCTGTCCCCAGCAACAACCAAAACTCATGCAGGCAAGCTGATCTCCAACCTGATATAATTTGCCCTGGTATGAGAACAGAGATTTCCAGGTAGTCATTCCAACTGAATTATTCTGTGAATTCATGATCCAAGTCCAATAGCAGAATTACAATCCTGTATTTCAGAATAGTAGATGTTCAGCTAAGAAACAGGTGTAAAGAAGCCAAAGCCCAGCTCTGGAAACTAATGAAAGACAACACCCAATCCTTGTTTCTATTGCATTTGCCTTACAATGACATTTTGTCATCACTGTGCTCTGTGACAGAAGGTGACCACCACCTACATTCAGATGTGTACAGCTCAGTGGATATATGCAAGTTTAAAATATAATCCTCACTACTGATTATGGAATCATTTATAGCAGCTTTGTGGGATGCAAATTTAAACTGATACTTTTTAGAGGCCAATACAAAACAAAAGCAATGAAAAACTGTTGCATCTTGTGTACTACACCTTGTGTACTAATCCCTCTTTTTCTTCCTCCAGCAGTTCATACTGTTCAAGTACCAAACCATCAGTTTTATTTATGATCACACCTGGTGCTTGGATGAATGAATCTCAGAGCACTTGAAGCATGCTTTATTATCATACCAAACCTTTCATCTTCTTGCATCTGGAAACAGAGGTAGCCTCCTGTATATTACTCACTGCTGAACAGTGTCGAGGGGACTTTCGTGACTTATTGAGATAAACATGTGGTGAGAGGGGGAAGTGTTTTTCCTGTAAGATTCAACCCCTCAAATATTTCAGCAACCTGAGGACTAGCTTTTCCCAGCTCATGTATATGATGCAGGCTAGCCACAGCACTGGCTTTTGCCTTGAGGAAACCCCATGTAGATACATTACATCTTCTCAGTAGCTTCAGGACCATACAGATCCATGGCACAACCTAAAGCATCTCACTATACAAACCAAATCAGGCCACAGTCAGATCTTTAATAAAAGCACTTTTGAGTCAGTGACAAACAAGATACAGCAGACATGACAACTCAAAAAATCAAGTTGGGGGTAGAAGTGTGCTGCTGGTGTTTCCAGAGGACTGAACAAGGTCCTTAAACCTAACCATCCCCTCACTGGCTTCTCAGCCATTCACAACACACTAGAAGGCAGTTAAGGAAAGTCACTCTTGCCTCACCCTTCTTCAAGTTGGTATGGAAGAAGCATAGAAGGTCAGTGTTCTAACAAAAACTGACGGAGTAAATTAACCAAGAAAGAAACCTCAAAACCTCCAATTCTAATCTCAGAGTAGGAGGTTAAGTTGATTTGACAGGAGACCAAACAACATACACTCCTCCTTACTTTCTCCAGATTCACAACACACACTTCAGTTAGGGCACCTTTGTGGACAGAACCCTGACACTGTCAGACTCCTAATGTTAAGGATGCACCTAATTTGAGCAGAGCATGTCAGAAAGTATCTCCCTCTAAAAACCGTTCCCCATCTTACTGGTTGGCCACTCATGTCATATATTTGACAAGACTACACATTTTCATTTAGCAATCTTCTGTCCTGCTCCCCTTACTGGGATACTAAAAGCCAATAAACATTGTATAGGATCCTTTTCACAATAACATTAGCCAAGTAAACAATTCAACTCCAAGAGTCAGAGTGATCCTCTTAAACAAACAAGGCCCTGAAGCTCCTTTGGTGAGGGGAGTTCTGCAGCACTGGGAGGATAACAGCAAAGGACTTGTTCTCAGAAGGCCAGCACACAAGCTTTGGAAGGCTGTATCACTGCTTTGGTCTTTGGGTAGTGCCACCTGCTCAGTATCTGTAGTGGTCTGGCTTGAATGGCCCATCTCTTGATAAGCCTAGGTATTTGGCCTGTTTGTCACTCAGCTTTGTCAGCTTCACACATAGTTTATCCAGGTGAGCAGCAGCCACAGCTTCATCCAGCTGGAAAACAAAACATTGAGGAGAATTTTAGCAGAATGAATTAGGTCAGGAAGTCATGGTAAATAATGACAAAAGAATGTGAATACATTAACAGCTACATGAAGGACTTTGACACAGATGAACAGTCAGACAGCTCTTCTCTGGCCAACATACTTCACCTGCTTATGCGCAGAGGTATCTGCTTTCAGCACAGAACTCCATTTAGATGGAAAAGGCCCAAGCTTTTGAGGGAGTAAAATTAAGCTTAAAATGAGACAAAGGATTCAATAAAGCCCGTTTCTACCTTATTAATACAATCACATCCATCCAACAAGTAAAGAACACAGACAACCTGCTCAGAGACAAGAATATTCAGTTGGGTAGAATGGTAAAGCCCCAGTCATGTTTCCAATATGAAGGCACCTCAACACACTAGGCTATCATCTTACAGCTTCAAATAATTTTAGAGAAGGAAATGGGGGTGTTGGTTGACCAGAAGCTCTCCCTGACCTGGCTTCGGTGTGCACTTCAGCCCAGAACCACCCCATGTGCTGAGCTGCACCCCCAGAGCGTGAGCAGCAGCTCAGAGGGGATCCTGCCCCTCTGCTGTGCTCTGGGGAGACCCCCCCTGCAGCCCTTATCCAGCTCTGGGGCAGCAGCAAGGGACGTGGAGCTGCTGCGAGGGCTGGAGCAGCTCTGCTCTGGAGCCAGGCTGAAAGAGCTGGGCTGGGGCAGCCTGGGGGAGAGAAGACTCCTGAAGGGGAGACCTGAGAGCAGCTCCAGTGCCTAAAGGGGCTGCAGGGAACCTGAAGAGGGAGTATCTAAAAATACTTGAAAATAATATTTGGGATTTCTGAGTACTTTATGTTTCATGGGATGTCCCAATATAGGCTTCTGACAAGGGCCTGTAGGGACAGGACGAGGGGGAATAGCTTTAACCTGCAAGAGGGGAGGCTGAGATGAGCTCTCAGGCAGGAGCTCTTCCCTGTCAGTGTGCTGAGGCGCTGGAACAGGGTGCCCAGAGAAGCTGTGGCTGCCCCATCCCTGGCAGTACTCAAGGCCAGGCTGGACACAGGGGCTTAGAGCAAGCTGCTCCAGTGGAAGGGGTCCCTGCCTGTGGCAGGGGTTGGAACTGGATGAGCTTTAAGGTCCCTTCCAACCCAAACCATTCTATGATTCTGTAAGTTCTAATACTGGAACAATGCATCCACGAGGATGATCAGGGGACTGGAGCATCTCCCATATGAAGACAGGCTGAGAAAGTTGGGACTGTTCAGCCTGGAGAAGAGAAGCTGCATGGAGGCCTCATAGCAGCCTTCCAGTATCTGAAGCAGACCTACAGGGATGCTGGGGAGGGACTCTTCATTAGGGATTATAGTGACAGGACAAGGGGTAATGGGTTCAAACTTAAACAGGGAGGTTTAGATTGGAGATAAGGAAGAAATTCTTTGCTGTTAGGGTGGTGAGGCACTGGAATGGGTTGCCCAAGGAAGTTGTGAATGCTCCATCCCTGGCAGTGTTCAAGGCCAGGTTGGACGAAGCCTTGCATGGCATGGTTCAGTGTGAGGTGTCCCTGCTTATGGCAGGGGGGTTGGAACTGGATGATCTTAAGGTCCTTTCCAACCCGAACTATTCTATGATTCGATATCCCCATCTTAGGAGTACATGTAGGAAGTAATTCATTCCATAATCATTAATTCAGCAAGAATGCTAGTATCTATTGGCAATGTCTTCATTAAAGGAAAAGCCAAGGTTGGCTGCAGGACGTAGGCTCTGAAACATTGATATACTTTACACCACATGTGCAAGGCAGACATGCAAACTCAAAGAACAGGAAAAAATATGTAAGCTACCAGATAGTTAAGTATTACAGGGGATAGGTACAAGAGTCCAAAACCACTAGAATAAGAAACTAGCTGCTATGTCAAAGGGGAATGTAAGAGTCATAAATATATTCAAAGATAGAAAGGATAGCCCTAAGAAGAGATCAACTGCTGCTACAACAGAAGGACAAGTTTTACCACCATTTGTAATTCCTGCAGAGAAAATAAGTCTAAATTCTAGCAGCACAGGAAAGACTGGCAGTATTTCCCCCATACAAGTTAAATACATGCCAAAGGTTGCAATATACAAAACAGTGAAAGGCAAGATCTTCAGCTTGTGTGAAACATCATGTCCTAAATGATTCAAGTAGTTAGTCCTAGATTTCCCACTCAATGGGAGCGTGGCAACTACCTTGAAATGATCCCATTGCAACGAACCAGATAGAAAGCTACTGTACAGAGTACCATTATATAGAAGGTAATTCGTTGCAGACCAGCCTGCTCATACTAATATGGAACTGACAACCTCTCTTGAGGTATGGTACTTAGTTGCTGGCTGCGTTAAACTACAACACATTCTTACCTTAAAATCAGATAGCTGAGTATGACGATGCACAGAACAGTTTGCCTGGATCTCCAGGAACACACATGGCAGAAATGTGTGCATGTTTGTAATAGCTCATCATCAAAGCAATATCTTGCATTCAAAAAAAGAAGTGCAATATAAGGTACTTGGTAATTCTTGAATTTTACATTTGGACCTCAAAGCTACTACACAGAACAAAGGAAAACATTAGCCAGAAAACTCTCAGGAAAAGCTCTTCTGCCAATCTTTAGTTGATTCTGACAAGGCAAATCTTTTATTCTTTGAAATTCTCTATGGAAAGCAGAGGGTAAAAAAAGCACTTTATCACAGTACATGAACCTGAAGAGATTACTGCCATATGATCCATTAACATGCAACTCCATTTCTAAGTAACTCATCTGGGCGTTATTTCTCATTTCCAGTTCAAGTACACTAAAAATTGTCATTCAGGAAAAGTATGAAGCCACATTTTATTAGCATTGCACTATTATTTTCAAGACAATTGTCAACAAAGCTTTTCCTTTGAAGCTGATGTGTCAGCTTGCTGATCAGCTCCTATGCTGTATTTCTGGTATGCTTTTATTAAGATGGTTTTGGAAGCTAAAGTCCTTCAGCAAGCACTCCATAAGTAAGCCCAAACATATACATCTCACTTCCCAAATAAAAAGTATTTTCACATTTAATCTCACACATGATTTAATTCCAAAGGCAGTGGAATTTAACTCCAGTATCTTTTTTAATGACTATCTCAAGTTCTCAGGCTCTTTTGGAAAATTAAAGCCAGGTTCATTTTCTAAAAAGAATTTGTGAGTTATGACACGATCCAGATTTTTCCAAGAACACAGAATGATGAGATAAGTTTGAAGGGAAACCTAAGGGAATCTGTCACTAATATTTTGTGATGGTATTAGGACTGGGTTCTGATAAGCTCTGCTCAGGTGCAAATGGAAACCTGCAAAAGTGATTCCTAGTTTCCTTTCAGCTTCAACTCTGCCCTGCTAGACTTTGCTGCTGGATGGGTATGTGAAAGCTTGCTGTGAATACTGACATTCAGCAGGAGGAACAAGTTGGTTAGAAGAAGCTCCTTACTACCCTTAAACAGCATAGGGCTTCCCAGCACCTTAGGGAAGAGCCCCAGGTCAAGCCAAAAAGGGACTGGACATTCCTATCACAGAACAGGTAAGTTCCAGTTCTGCACGACACACAAGCCACAGAAACCAGCCCACTTCAGACTCAGCAACACAAAGCCAAGCATCTGCAAATCGACAAAAGCTCCTTGCAACAGCATTCAGTAGGAAAAGGAACTCAAGGACAAACAAAACAAATGTACATGATCACATCTGAGGCTGACCTCCTTACAAGCTTGCATCTTCCTGGTATTCTAACTCACCTTCTTTGGCAGGAAATGGACTCCAACAGCATATTTGTCACTATTGGTCCACAGCTCAATCTGTGCCAGCACCTGGTTGGTGAAGGAGTTGCTCATAACAAAGCTGGGGTGACCCATGGCACAGCCCAAGTTGACCAGTCGGCCCTCTGCTAGCAGTATAATGTGACGGCCATTCCTCAGCGTATAGCGATCCACCTGGGTGGGAAAATGCAAGAGCAATGCTAGGTGATGGTAAACAGAGCGCTCTAAATCATGCAAAGCTTTGTGGGCTTTCTTGCAATTCAGAAGTATGCTTGCAATACAGACTTAGGTAAAATTGAGACATCCCTTTTCTCAATTCCCCACCAATGTTTGTGAAGTTCACAGTTATTTTGGACGTTGCACATTAATTTTAGCATCTGCTTTTCATATTGAACCAGTTATCTAGTTCATGGGGCTTTTCCACATATGCATTGTTTCAGATGGCTGTGGTGGGAAGCATGCTGTTAGTAGTAAAATGCAGCTCATATATGCCTAATTGTAACAAATGGTGTGGAAAGACAGGAGACAAGAGAGAACACCTTGGCATCAAGTCCAGAGCCTTTGCATCTCACACAGGGGTAAAAGCCAGAGTCCTCAGCCTGCTGAAACTGCTCCCATGTAACCCTTCCCACTCTCAAAAAGCCAATGCTCTACAGTATAACCAGCAGCTGTCCTAGCTTCTGCTGCACCCCTGTCAGGGGGCCAAAGACATAGTCCTCCATTCAGACTGATTTCCAAGCTATGCTGGGGACAACAGGACTCTGCACATAGAATCAAGTCTCAGATGAGCTAAGGAGAAGGGTCTCAACTATATAAAAGTCCCACACAGTTCAGGACATAATGTCACTTAATATATGCCTCAATTGTCTGGGCCAGATTAGACTCCTGAAATGTTAAAATTAACTCTGCTTCTCATCTGTACCAGTTGCTATTCTCTCCCTTGTCTTTGCCCCTGTAGGAAGTTACAATATTAAAGCCCAGTATCAAGCATTGATATGGGCTGTAAGTTACAAGAAAATTCAGTACTCATTGGTATTTATTGGTCCTGTTACACTAACCACAAAGGAGTAAAGCAAACCTTTGGAAAGACTTAAGAGCTAGTCAACAACCTACCTTGGACAATGGTTAAAGTTTTAGACCACTTATGCTGCCATAGCAGAGCAACTGTGAAATACTTAAAAGGGTTCCACCTCACAGCTGTATTTATACTTTTAGTCTTTAATAAAGTTACTTAACATGAAACAAAACACCCAGCACTCAATTTTAGTCTTAAAACTTTGGCCTATAAGTTAAAAGCCATGTGGGATGAAGCTTTAATTGTAACAGGTCCTTAGCGGAGGTGTAATAAGTAAACCAATAGGAATCATTTTACTGAACAGGTATATTTTGCCTTCAGAGCAGGTCTGTGCCTCTACCTGTCTTCCCCAGTAACACTTCAATCACAGCTGTTTCTATTTCTTGGCTTCATAACACAAATTGGTTTTTGATCACAGATGCTGACAGTAAGCATCCAAAACAGAAGCCTTAAACAATACTCTCGCGCTTTCTCCCGTCCAAGGGCAGGACAGCAAGGTAGGGTTAGTAAGAACTCTCTCCACTGAGCAGTTGCAGTATTTCTTATGGATATTGATTCCTCACTGTGGGCCACCAGTGTCAGTGCTCAGTCCATCCAAAAAATACCAGATGGGTTACTGTAAGATTATGAGAGGAAGAAATGAAACAAAGAAGGAAGCACTCATAAGGAAGAACACTGAAAACCCTGAGAACAGCTACAAGATTATATTTCAGATTTTACTTACAAGGTAGCAGTTGAGTACCTTTTCAGTTTTAAAGTCTATGTGGTTTAGATGTCAAAATATTATACCCATATAATATCCACACGACTTGTACCTGGCCAGCTGCTTACTTGAGCAGGGAATCACATACTTTCAGCAGCTCCTGACATGACTCAATCAATGCACAGGGTAACACAGAAAATGCAAATGAATGTATTCCTTCAGAAATAAATACCAAACAGCAGTGGTACCACCACAGGCTTAAGTCAGAACCATGGCAACACATCTCATCTACGGACAGATAAACAGGCTGATTCATAAACTCAAGAAATTGCTACAGAAATGGAATTCAAGTTACCCAAGCATCAAGTTTATCTCCACAGTTACACAAATGCCTCCTCCCTTTCCTCATCAGCATTTAGCTGCTCTGGACCTTCTGGCTGCTTTGCACTTCCCTCCACATCATGATACAAATAATTTTCAGAGGCAAAGTTCATTGATCCCACCCTGATGCTTCCTTTCCCTCTAGAGCTGAGCTTGCCCTACACATCAGTTTCTAATACCAGGGCACAGCTGCAGGGGGCTGCAGTGCAAAATCATATTCAAAACAACCTGCCAGCTTTTCAGCACTGTTTCCTGCTTAACTGTACTTAAAAAGCAACAAATGAGTCAGAATGGCACAGTGTTTTCCTTTCCCAAGTATTAAACACTCTTCTTACACCAGCTCACGGCTTGTAAATGGAGACCATATGGTACTGAAAACTACCATGTGAGACACTTCCACAACTACTCTGTACCTAGAAACCCTCAGCTCCAGTACTGATCCTCTGATCAACCAGCAGATGTCTTACCAGGAGGTTAGAGATTTTTGCTCTTGACTTATATTCCCCTCCCTGCTACAAGATACAGAAAAAAGCTGCCAGGTCTTTAAGTATTTGGAGAGTTAGTCCTTGGTATTATAAAACATAAGATCATCACCATCATGGCTTGACTTTGCGAATGAAGATCTGGGAAGGGATTACCCACGGTTACTACAAGCATGCTGATGACTAAAAAGGCCACTGTGGGATAGGCAAATCCGGTTGCAAAAAGTGCAACGAAAGGTTTCCTTGGGTGGTATAGGCAGGGTGAGATTCTTTCCACATTGTCTTTCTTCTCGAGGCTAGTTCTGCGCGTGTTCTCAAAGGAGACAACGGCATTATGTATGGTGTGTCTCCAAGTCTCCCAACTGGAGGCCAAGGTGGACCACTGATGGTAGTCAGTATGGCCAAGGCTAAGGTGTGTTTCAGGGAGTCTTTATATCTCTTCTCTGGGGCAGCTCTCTTGCGGCAGCCGGTGGCAAGTTGCCCGTAAAACACAGTCTTAGGGAGGCAGTGCTACCTCACTCAGACTACTGATGTGAAAAACACACCTGTTAGTCTAAGGATAAGTACAACATCTCACTCTTGTAACACAGGCCTAGCATTCCGTTGAGGTCCCTAAAGAACTAGGGACAAGATAACCACAGAAGCATTCCTTTGATGAATCTGAGCAACAAAACTGAGAAACCAGCAACAGTCTAAGTGGCAAAGCAGTAATTTCCTTCCCAGATTTCAGTGTTAAGAACAATTCTATCAATTATTAGAATGAAGCTAACTGCTGCCCTGAGAAAGGTTTCAAGACATGCAGATAAACTCACATACAGGTGGAGAGGGACAGAAGCTACAGGATACTGGCTGCATGGAGACCTCATAGGAGCCTTCCAGTATCTGAAGGGGGTCTATAAGGAGGCTGAGAAGGGATTCTTCATTAGGGACTGTAGTGACAGGACAAAGGGGTAACGGGTTCAAACTTAAACAGGGGAAGTTCAGATTGGATATAAGGAAGAAGTTAGTTACTGTTAGGGTGCTGAGGCACTGGAATGTCCATAGAAGTTGTGAATGCTCAATTCCTGGTGGTGCTCAAGGCCAGGTTGGACAGAGCCTTGGGTGGCATGGTTTAGTGGGAGTTGTCCCTGCCCATGGCAGGGGGGGTTGGAACTGGCTGATCTTAAGGTCCTTTCCAACCCTAACTGATCTATGATTCTATGATATCTCCTGGGAGCTTGTTTTGAATATCTAAAGTTAACACATGTCCTGGAAGAGTTCATTGCATCAAATTTCTACTTTTGTTTCAAGCATGAAATTTGGAACTCTAAAGTCACATTTTGTCTTCCACTCCTGCGCCTCTCCCTCTTTTCGAACAAGTATGCTCTTAGGATGTGTATTAGTCCCTTCCTTCTCAACTGCCAAGCCACCATGGCTATCAGGAACAGAGAATGAAAAAGAATACTGAAGCTTTTCCACAGCAGAACTTGTTCATATAATACCTCCTCAGCAGGTACTTCCTCACCTTGGCATGCAGGTGTCAAGTTTTTAGGGACAACAAATCTAAACAGACACAAAATGAATCATAAGGATATATCATCATCACAGCACATAGTATTGAGTACAGCAGTAAGAGTCCAACTGGAGACTCAAACTAGTTAACAGTGTTTCAGATTCACTGGTCAAGTCGGCAAAACCCAAGGACTAACCTGAATCAGACCAGCTTTTATTGGGCTTGGCAGTATACACAGCTAGAGATCATCCTTAGTTCAGCAAAGCTTCCAGCACACAGAATGGCCATGAAAGATCAGGTTCACCTCTATGTAAATCTCATCTCCAGTGGCAACCAGGAGATGGGTAAGGAAAAGTCCAAGAAAAGTCCAAGGGTAAAATGCTATTTCCCTCAGTAAATTCTCTCAACTTCACTATCCATGCATCAAGCAAAGAAAGAGGTGATCTACTGAGAGCTGTGAGAGCTTTACCTTTTACAAGCTTTAGGTGATTCCTTTCAAGCAGGTAGGTTTTCAGCATTAAACCACATGGATGACCTTGATCCCAATTCCACCCTTTTGAAACAGTAATATTCTGGTTTTAACCAGAAACTTGTTACAGCTTTCATACCTTGGACTAGACTGCATCTCACTGTACCTAATACATCTGTGACATACTGGCTCCTTCAAAAGAGTATATAATGAAAAAGGGACTACTACCTCTGCCAATAGTGACACAATTTTTCACATGGACTTTAGGAACTGCATTGAATGGCCATGTGCAGGTAGTCTGTATTTTACCATACCAGTATCCAAGTTAGCCTTCAACAACATTTACCTTCTGAGCAATCCCAGTTCTAGTTTTAAAACCTGCGCTTGCAGAAAGCAAGCAGCTACCTACAGGCTCCTCTAGGGCAAGAGCTGCTGGGCAAAATCAGCTCCATATTAAGGTCATGAGCAAGAACTGACTTGAGCATAGTGAGAACTTGAGGATATAACTTCATATATTCAAGTTGAGCCCACACAGGGTGTCCCAACAGCAAACACAATCCTGAAATCACTTTCAGGTGTTTAGTAATGGTTTGATGTGGGTAGCCAGTAAGCCACAGGGGAGCTATGAAAATTGGAAGGGCAGATTATAATCTATCACATATGCATGCAAAAAGTAGAAAACCTGTCCCAGAATCATGCTATCAGCAAGCACACTCCCTCCTTAAAAGTCAACTAGAAGTCCCATGCCAAGGCAGGCAAAGCCTGGTTTGCATTATGGTATATTCTCCCTCAAAGCTGGTGTTACAAACCCGTTTTGATTTAGTTCAGTTTCTCTGCTTTGACACAAAGCTGAAAAGCTGAAATTTTAGATCCCCATTTCCCTGCTGTTGTGGTTTAAGTGCAGCTGGTAACTCGGAACCAAGCAGCCACTCACTCACTCCCCCTCTTCTTCCCACCCCCAGTCCCAGAGGGGTGGGGAGGGGAATCAAAAGAACATAAACCCATGGGTTGAGATAAGAACAGTCTGGTAACTAAGGTACCATATAAAACCACTACTGCTACCACTACTACTACTACTAATAAAGGAACTAACAAGGGGAAAGAACATAAAACTAAAAGGGGAAAAGAAAAAGAAAACAAAACAAAAAAACCAAACACAATTGCTCACCACCCACTGATTGATCCCCAGCCTGACCTGAGCAGCAATCTGGGCCTTCTGGGTAACTCCCCCCAGTTTCTGGACACAAAGAGCTGTGGTATGGAATACCCCTTTAGTTAGTTGGAGTTAGGTGTCCTGTCTCTGCTTTCTCCCAGCTTCTTGTGCCCTTCCTCACTGGAAGAGCATACGACTGAAAAGTCCTTGAGTGAAGTAAGCATTACTTAGCAACAACTAAAAACAGTGTTATCAGTGTTGTGCTTAGACTAAAGTCAAAAACAGAGCACTGCACCAGCTACTAAAAGGAGAAAAACGACTGTTACACCTGAACCCAGGACACTTATGTAACTGCAGCCATAGCTTGAAGTAAATACATGGTGGAACTGCAGGCTGAGGAAGAATAACACATCTGGCCTTGTCTGCCCACACACAGACTTGTGCTCTACACAGGATTCTAAAATGAAGCCACTTTAAAGAGAAGTCTGAGCTGGGCAGAGCTCCAGGTAGGCTTTCCTGAAGCTTCTGACTGAAAATAACCCTTTGAAAACAGAGGTGTGAACTCTTAAGAATCTTGTCATAACCCAAGAATTCCCCTGAGATCCACGCTAGTCCTGGCACACAGAACCAAGACCAAGAATGCTGTGGTGCAGAGCACCACATCAGCAAGCAACTTTGAGAAGAAACCAGGCAACATAAGGGCTCAGTTCTTAAGTTTCATATGGTCTCTATGGTCTGTTCTAGCTTGCTTTTTGAAACTCAGTTATGGCACTGGTTTTAGCTCAGGACTATCAAAGAAAGCACATTTCTATGTCTCCTCACCATAACCCAAATGTCACAGCTGACTTCCTATAAGGAATCTACTTGAAGCAATGAATAGTTTACACAGCCACCACCAAGTGGTAGGCTCCTGTTTGTCAAGGAAGTAGGAACGCATGGAGAAAGATGCACCCACATGCTGTGCACTGGCTTGAACCAACTATGTTATTATCTACACAATATGTCATGCACTTGTTCCAGTTTAATCAGGGAAGAACAGAGTAGAATCTCCATTCTGATCAGCCCAGAGGAACACTGGTTTCCAAAAAAGCCAGAAACACAAAGTACCTTCAGAGAAATACCTCCCTTTCTGGAAACAGACCCTGAGTAGATATTGCTTTTTGAGCAGCAGAGCTTGCACAAGGGCTGTCTCACCTGAGGTTTAACATTCACCGCCTCTACTGCATTTTCATTCAGCCATTTTGCATCAACTTCCACATCAAAATGGCCAATATTACACACTATGGCATCATCCTTCATCTGCTCAAAGTGCCTGCAAAAATAACCAAAAAAAAAGTTACATTCAAAGTTAATGCACAAAAAACTTTCTTCAGCAAAAGATGTTCTGGTCCATAGCTGTGTTCAAGGAGAAATGCTAAGTGCTCACTGACTGCATTTGACTTCTTTAAGATGTGTGGCTCTGGTAATCTTGAAGGCACACAAAGTCTACTGGAAAAAAACTCTCCAGCTTCTAGGGAAGGAAACTTCCCAGATATATGAGAGGTTATTGAGGAGAAAACACTTTCCCAGTATGGAGAGTAAAGCCAGTGTAATTGATCAAACCTGAAACATGTTTAGTCACAGATGGAATTGCTTTCAACCTTTACCTACCTCCTTTCTTCATATTTAGCTGTCCTAACACAGAATACTCTAGAGAATAAGAGCATCAGAGCTATTTATCCCCCTACATCTTTTGTTTCCCCATTATCACATGCTGTAAGACAGGAACAACTGCAACACGGCAACATCCAACTGAACTGAAAGACCAAAGCCCCAATTTCTCACTAAATAGATGCTAAATTCTGATGTTCTGCAATGATAATGTGTGCTAACCCTCACCATATTGCTGACAAGTTATGACTGTATTTTAAACCAATCTAACTGTACAGGTATGCTTTCACCAAAGTAAGTGGCTAGATCGTACCTGCCCTGAACAATGTCAGTGCAGCCAGTGGTGGTAACAAAGATATTGCCTTCTTTGCAGGCCTCCTCCATGGTTGTGACTTCATAACCTGAAAAAAGAAAATGTTATTCCTCTATCCAGCACAAGCACTTACAAAAAAATGAGGTACAGAATTTCAAGTAGAAAAGTATGGAGAAAGAGTAAGAAGAGTCTGTCCCACCACCTGACCTATGGAGGATGCAAGTATAAGCATACTTGTCTTACTAAATACAAACATAGCATCAAAATGTCTACCCCTCACTCATTTCCAAGCCTGTACATTCAAAAATACATTCAATGTCCTATGTCCACTGGTGTAGTATCTGGCACAGCACTCAAACTAGATTCAGGCGTCAAGTTTGCAAAGGGAAGTATGCCCACAACACCTGCAGGTTCTAGTCAGGTATGGAAAGAAATGGGATGAACTGGTACTAAGTGTAATTACACAGTCACTTACATGAAGAGAAGGAACACGGCTTTCAGAGCATGCCATGAGCGCAGCTGGACAGGCAGAGAGCATGGCATCTTAATGCATGCTGGAGGTTAGAGTGACACAGCTTGAAGATAACAAAGCCATCCTAAAGCAGGCTTACCATGTTATGACATAGTGGCCCTACCTCACTACAGCCTCTATATCCTTGACTGCAAATTGACTGTAAAGATATCTTCAAGGCCTACACTAATAAGCTCCTTCCCTAACTGCCAGGAAAGAATTCCTACAGTTAAACTGGAGTCACCTCTACCTCAACAGGGATGGAGCTGAAACCCACTAAAACTTCCTTGACTAGCTATCGCTTGCTGCTCTACACTGACATGCAGACTCCTCTGCCACATGCATTAATTTCTGCATCTCCTTCAGTTCTTACCTTCCATGGCTGCCTGCAGTGCATTGATGGGATCAATTTCAGTGATGATGACTCTGGCTCCAAAGCTCCGCAGGGCCTGAGCACAGCCTTTGCCCACATCACCATAACCTGCCACAACTGCTACTTTCCCAGCAATCATGACATCTGTTGCACGCTTGATGCCATCGATGAGGGACTCTCTGCAACCATAGAGGTTATCGAACTTGCTCTGAGGAAGAAAAAGGAGCAGTTTCAGAACAGATGCAAGTAAAAACTCTTTAAAGAAACAACTGACTCATGTTTGTAGTACAAACCAGGATGCTGTGTACACAGGCAGGTCTGAGCTCCTTAACCAGATGTTCACCAGTTTTTTGCTGCTGTTTATCAGGCAATGAACTGAACAAGCAGACAAAAAACAATGCCAGCAGAACAACAGTGCCAGCTGAACAACTTATTATCATCTTTGAAAGACACATGTACCCTGAAGAAGCAGCAAGGTGCCCACATTAACCATGAGAAACTGGTTCCTGCAGTCCAGGAAGATCAAAATAGCATCTTCTCCCAGGAACAGTTACAGTAATGCTGTCAGAGTGCTCAGATTTAGAAAAATCAAGGAAGGAGCCATTAAACAACACTGGTCCCTGCAACCAAAGACCCCTGGATTTCATCTCCTAATGCCCCATTGCAGAACATCCCCCAACTGTAACATTAACACAAGCTTAACAGCCAGGCCTCCAAATCAAAGTTCCTATGCTAAGTCAGATGACAAATAATACTCCATTTGAACATAGAACTAACCTCAGAAACATGTTGCTGTAGTGATTTTTGTAATGCCCCTGTCTTTTCTCTTTGGGCCCTTTGTTCTGACCAGGACTGTGAGCTGTATAAACAGATTTGATTATCTGAAGAGGCACAAAAGTCAAGAAGTTAAAACCATCTGGCTACCAAAGTTATGTTCTACTTCCCAAGACAGGGTAAAAAGAACTCACCACTCACAACAAAATTCTGGTCTCAAAGCCTGCCCTGCTGGTGCTATCGATGGTGTGTAAGGTGATGCAAGCTGTACACTGAATCCCAAACTGTAACAATTTTTTTACAATAAAAGCACAAATTCCATAGGTAGATTCATAATAAAAACAAAAATAAAAATACTGTGACTATGACTCCAATACATCATCTGAGTAAGTTACCAGGTATACGGGCATGCTGCTTCCAGCTTCAAAAGCTGGCCGAGAACTAATGTGTAAGAACTTACACTTCAGATCTACAAGATCCTGACTCAGCACCTGTAAGTCTTATCACAGGCACACTTGCCATTAATATTTCATAAAATTTGTGTTCTTCAAAATTGCAAGCTAGTGCCAGTTGGTAATGCTCTTTTCTAGTCCTCCAGCAGATCTTCCTTGCATTATAAGCCTTCTTATGGAGGAAAACAGCATTGTCAGATTTAATTCCTCATCACGAAATCCCCCAATTAGAGTCTTCCAGGTGCCTGTGTACTTCCATGCAGGCAAGCTAACAGAGTGCCAGATGCAGACATCTGTCCGACCCAAAAATACATTCGAGTGGCGACAGTGAAGAACAGAACTGGATGCTGCCTACCTTCTCTCTACAAATACTAGCATAGGCACCTGGCAACCAACATAAACATCTAACTAGGAGAGCAGAATTTGTCAGCTCAGTTGCATGTCTTCCTGGAGATGCACAACTGTGGATAGGACCAATATTTTACTAGATAAATAACAAACAGAACTTGAAAGTGAGCACTTGCTTGGCAATAGAATAAAATGACCTTAACCCAAATCCATTCAAGCTTTTTTAGAAACATATGAATTTCCAAATCTACTAAAGAGTATTAATAGTTATTGTGCAGGAGGCATAAATCTAGGTGAAAAGAATGCAAAGAGAAAAAGCTTCCTCCAAGAACAAGCATATTCCAGCCCACTAACTATGAAAAAAATGCCAGATGCCTCTTTGTGAGCAGAAAGGAGATACCCTTAAGGCAGCAAACTGCAGAGAAAGGAGGCCAAACAGTCAGTGAAAACTGCCATGCCCAACAGGATAATGTTAGTATGGTAACTTGAAATAGATTTAGCAACTGGACTTTAACATGCATAAAGCCTTAAGCACACCTGTAATTATCACTATAATTCATCTGCATCCAAATAGCACCAGCACTCATTGAATATCATTCCCCCTCATCCCCAAATTCACAGGGATTTGTCTCAGGAAGCAGTAAGAATATCTAAGAACAGAATAAATACCTCCTACCCTGTCCTTTGCAACTGCTGCTCAGAGATATCAGACCTTTTACCAGCCACAAGCTTATGCACTCTCCTTTTTCCATTTGGTATCCACCACCTACCTGTTGGCTTTAAGCTACTCAAGGGTGAGGACATGCCCCTTGCCATAGGAACTGTACCCCAGGATCCATGCTCTCCATAGGTGTTTTCACACTGAGAGGTAGAAGAATGCATGTCTTTACATACAAAAAAAGCTCTTCATGTTCTGAAAAGATGGCACTTCCCATCAGAAACACCATGGGCTCACTTCAAGGATATGGCAAAAATCTGTTCAGTACCAGATCAAGAATAGCTCAGCAAGAGAAGGAATACTTGCACAAAAATGCTGACATCCCCACACCAAACTGGTCAGACAGCAGAACATAGCAGAAGGGCTCTAGATGCATTACCTTGGTGACAGAGTCATTTACATTGATAGCTGGCACTTTCAAGGTTCCATTGGCCTTCATCTTGTACAGGTTGTGAACTCCAGTAGTTGTCTCTTCTGAAATACCTCTAATTCCTGTGGGGAGAATAAAAGGATTCACCTTAGTTGGAGGTAACAGTGCTGCAAACCAACACATCCAAGCACTAGAAGCATACTCCAGAGGCCTAACAAACCCTTTGCAGGAAGCAGGGAAGAGGTAAGAACCCTCATTTTGGTCCACAAACAGTAGTTTGAAATTTCAAACAAGCTTCTTTCCCCATAAGGCAATTAAAGGAGCAGGACAAAATATTCTTTGGAAAAATGGAAGGGACCAGCTCAAGACCCAGATCTCCAGCTGAGCCACTGGCTTTGCCCAGAGGACAACAAAAGCTGTCAGCCATGGACAGGGACAACTTCCACTAGACCAGGTTGCTCCAAACCCAGTCCAACCTGGTCCCGAACACTTCAAACAGAATTTGTACCAGTCTTAATGTGTTTCATAGCATTTTGCACTGTAACAAAATATGTTTTAATGGAGTTTAAAAGCCATTACATTTCCCTTTTCCTTCCCAGAGCACCAGGTTGAAGCACTGGCACTCTTTGTCACAAGAAGGAAATGAACAGAGATGTTTATCATCAATGACAGACTAGAGATGGATGGCTAAGACAGGAGACACTTAACAGCCACTGCCCTGCTGCACCATGCTATACCAGTCCCTTCCACACCAGGACCACACAAGTAATCAGTAGCAAAGGGCTGCAGGGGACAAATCAGCAGACAGCAGGTGGGATGGAAGTGTGAAAGGAGCTCAGCACAAGGACCCGCAAGAACAGGGACATCAACTGAGGTGCTTCATATGCATGGCAAAGAAGCAACTCTTAAAAACAGAGCATGAATGTGGAAAATGCATTTTCTTTTTTTGACCTCTGCCAATGCCAGGAAGACATACAGACATGATCAGTTGTGGTATGGCAGGAACACAAGAGATCATGAACATCAGACAGAGGCAATCTAGAAAGAAGACCCTCAGCAGAAGAGAGGATGCCAGCATGGCTGAGCAGACACCAATGAAAATCTCTCATTACAGTTCAAATAAGATGTTGACTGTTGGATTACAAGGGACATCAGGCTGAGGATGAAGGAGAAACTGAGGCCTGTTACACAGAAGCAGCTTCTCTCTTCCTGCTGCCCCTACCCACATTAGCACACAGATGGGGAGCAGCCCCAGACTTTTCCCCTCGCACAGCCATATCCATGGGGTGCCATCTTCAAATTTTCCCCCGTAGCTTCCTCTTAAAGCAGTGCAAGAATAAGCACTGATCCAGAAGGTTTTTACAGCATCCTTCACCTCTATGGACCTAGAATGAATATTAGTACACCATACTGTATCCATATAATTTCCACCCCATATCACTTTCCAATGTTCTTCTCATCCCAGGTCAAGCATGCCCTTTAGCAACACTGGGTGTCTGCAGCTTGCAGCAGCACAGATGATGGACACTGGGAGAGCTCAGGAGAAGCCATCACACTTCATGTCTGGGAGGCACAGATCAGCTCCTGCAGGTCATGCCAAATTCTATTCAGATAAATCCTTTTACATAAACATATGCCAGTGACACCACACTGATCTGTTTTTAGTTTCACTAACTTACACTGAAGATAAGTTAAAGCAAGAGCCCCAATCCTGACTCCCTCAGCATCTTGACTGACAAACTGGATGAGCCAGTGCCTTGTAGTAACCTTTTCCAAGAAAGGTTACAAATTGCCATGACTTCATCCAGAAGTGCGTCAAGATGATGAGGAAGAAAAAGCATTAATAGTAAAAATATTAACTGCAAGCAGACATTGAACAATTCTAAAACACAGCCCATTTCCTGTACCACTGGGCACTGTGAAGGATGGCCAGGACAGGTCACTGCAGCATATATACTAAAAAGCAGAGATGGAAGCAGCTCCTGCAGGCAAGATGCTTTGGTCTTGGCCTGTAAACAGTTTTCGTAGACTCACAGCCTGTTTGCACATGCCTGTCTCTACCCCACCCACAGAAAGAGACGGCATAAACAGCCTCCAAAGCAAAACTGTGCCTGACAAAGCGAAATAGCACTCACCTTTCAAGAGCTGTGGGTATTTGGTATGAACTAGATTGGTAAGATCTCCACCATCATCCAAAATCATGTTGAGGGGCTGCCCATCCTTAAAGTACAGGGTCTGCTCAATGCACCACAAATATTCCTCATCTGTCTCCCCTTTCCAGGCAAACACTACACAAGAACAAACACACACAATTAGCCAGTTTCTTACTCAACATGTGGTAAAGCAGCTCTCAGAAGCAGATTATTATCTGTGCCTGCAGGTCAGAAGAGACATTTGAATTGAGAAAAGGATTTCAGAATGAGCAGGAATGAAATCACATTGCTTTCTGGTCCAGGGCACAAACTTGGTCAAATTTTGAGGCTTCACTGCTCTCTTTATCCTTCTTCCATGTTAAGAGAAAAGGCAAAGCAAACCAAACCAGATATATCCACAACACTCACATGCTCCCCTAACACACCCTATGTTACTAGGAATTAGGAATAACCACTGGAGATATTTATATAGACAAATGAAAACACAACTACAGCATTTTCTAGCACAGCAGAAAAGAGGGACTAAAATTTAGCACCAAACTCATCAGCAGCTTTTAAGCTTTAGCCTCTAGCACAGCACCAAAATCTAAGCTACCATGCCTTGTCTGCTTGTAATAGAGTATAATTCTGTATTGGTACATCTACCACCAGCAACATGCTCCAACCACTAGCATGTTGTATCTTGCAGTATTTCTGCCTTTCCTGGCATTTGTACTGGATTCATACATACTTCAGCCTCAGTGGTATTCAGTCCATTCAAACATGTATTAGGCACAACTTACACACCCTAACATTTGGCTGAATTCTCATGTTTTTCACTGTTGACACAGAAAATTAACCTTGAGCTATGAAGAGCCAATCATTCAATTGCCCATTCTGAAGGGGCAAATCAGTATCTCATATTGCATCCAAAGGATCAGCAGCCCTTCAGCATCTTGTAAATTCAGTATGTGAAGTGCAGTATTAACAAAAAGAGCAAGTTTCACAAAACAAGAATACCAAGGGGAGAAGTCAAACACTTAGACAAACACTCCACCTGTAAACTGCTCTTCAGTTGAGTTTTGGATGTTGAGAGCAGTGAGGAAGTCAATATCCTAGCATCAGATCTAGAGTCCCATCTGGTCCTTTGACATCAGACACCAGAGACAGGCAGAGGACACGTTACCTGCAGCTAGTAATGAAGGGACCACTTCTGTTACCATAGAATGGACACAGCTGGGGAAGGACTTGTGGCACTATTGAATTATATGAAAAACACCTCCCAAAGCAAAAAGAAACCAGACTGCCAGAAATCAGATCTAACCTCTGCAAACATCCAGGCTCAAGCTATGCAGTCCCCAGCACAGAGCTAGGAGGAGTGCATGTCCTTAAGCCAAGTAACACAGCAGACAGCTTAATGTATCCGCAAGGAATGCCTCTTTATTGGAAGGTGACAGTAACAGAACAGCAGCATCCTGATAAAGTGCTTCAGGGACATTAGGCTGCAACACAGCTGGCCTAGATCTAGCCTAAAAATATCTTGAGGATTGGCACTGTCACTGTAACATATCACACTACCATCAAGGTCTCTTCCCCAACCCCTATTTAGCACCAAGCTTGCTGGAAAGCACCAAACACCACCATCTACACACACCTCTAAACACCAACCCATTTAATTACCCAAGCCCATTCAATCAGCTTAATGACCAGGCTCAAAGCTGGCAACTTCCAGCCAGGCTCCTCCATAGCCCAACACCAGCCACTGTTAGGAGTGCTACACACAGCAAAGCTTGAATCAAATGTCCTGTTTAGTAACAATCACTACTTTTGATGGGCTACTTCTATCCTGAAGCTTTTCCAGAAGAGCTTGTTTTGTAGTTTGATTTAGCTGAACAGGCAGTACAGCCCAACTCAGAGCCAAATTAGAACATTGAAAACTTACCAGGGATACCAGCTTTTGCAATAGCAGCTGCAGCATGGTCCTGCGTGGAGAAAATGTTGCAGCTTGACCATTGTACCTGGAAAACAACCCAAGGTTTGTTTGCTGAACAAAGTTCTGAGATATCAGGCACTCTCTTCCAGACACAGGAAGTGAAAAGGGAACAAAAGCAGAAAGGCATATTAGTGCAGGTTTTTGCCTTTCTTAGTAGCTCTGAAAGGTTAAGGTGAAAATCAAATATGTGACTAGGCCTGGGGAAATAATGTCACTTGGGAAGAGAATATAATGGAGATTTAGCTGTGCTGCATATTCGTTCACGAGACCTTACTCATGAGAGCTTCTGCCAGGCAGCCAGAGCATACATTCAGCTATAGGTCTGCAGGAAGTGCACAGTAGGGTGGGTTTCAGAAAGTTTTGGTCAATGAAGTTCAGATTTTCAGGACAGCCACATAGTACGTGTCCACTGAGGGATAGAGATATGCAGCAACACACCTGCTGGTACTCAGAAGGGTCAGAAATGCAGCTGAAACTACACTTGATCAAACAGGCATTCTCCCAAGATTATGCTCACCCACTTCCCTCTCTGTGCTCCAGTCATAGAAGCTTTTCCAGCTGAGCTAAGCATTTTCCACACTAGGCTCAGGCACCTAGAAAAGCAACAGCATACTGCTGAGTTGCATTGAAAAGTATCTACATATTACTGCACCTCCCCAGCAGGCACAAAACCCACCACATCCCAGAGCCACAAACAAGTTCTCACTGCAGGGCTGACTGGCAGGTTTTTGCATGCTTATTTGTAACAGAGCTCGAAGAGAGAGAGCAATAAGGCATAATCCTTCAGCTGTTTCCAGATACTCATCCCACTTTATCAATGGATGACACTTCAAAGTAAGGGCTGCAGTAGCACGCACCTCATCTGAGCCTACACGATACTTGTTAGAAAAAACACAACTGGAAGGAGCACAGGAAAAACAAATTCATGACCACAAGCACTGCATTCCTCATCTGGATTTTTCTAAGCTCCTTCCATATCAGTACAAATGACACTGGCAGATGTCATGACATTCAAAGCATGCAAAATACCTGTCTATTGGTTACACTTCAAGAACTTGATACAAGACATCAGCCACTTCAACTGCATCCTCAGATCTATAACACCAGTTTGTGGTAACAGCATAGACCCTAGAATACTAGCATATCCAATGGGCTCAGTGCTAATATTTACATCACTGGTTATGAAGATAATGCATTTTTAGTACAATTTTAGAACTTAGGCACTCTGAGGGAGAGAGTATTTATTCTATCTTTGCTAACCTAGCCAAAAAAGGGGTACCAAGATAACTATGCTGCAGTGAGCTACATGGTCATTCTGAAGGGCATGGTTTCATTAGTTTCACTCCTCCCTCTTGGGCACCAAAGTTCTGGCAGAACAGACAAATCAGGGCTGAACCCAAACCCAAGTCAAAAGTCTAAACTAAATAAATGCAAGCATTGAGAAAAGGAAAGAGCTAATATGACAGCACACATTTTAAAAGCACAACCATGCTTATACACTTATGCTTACAGGAACCAAATCTCTGCAGGTACTTCCCTGAAGGACTTGGATGAATCCCACACAACACTAATTGGGTATTGTCCTCAGACTAAAACAGCTTGGCAATGTTCAAGTAAGCACACAGCTTCTGCCCAGGCCAGCCATGCCGACACACAGCAACCAACAGTAGCAACACAGAGCTTCCCAAATTTCAGTGGCTACTGCTTTCTTTTAAATCCTGTGGAGGGTCAAGAGTTTCATATACAGAGTACCTGGCATAAAGCCAGGACTAGCTCCACAAAGCTCTCAGTACTGCATCATTTACAACTGTGGAACAGCCCTGAACAGGCTGAAGAATACCCTGCACAACAGCAGGTACTTACCTTGCCAAGGTTGACCTGGCATGTTTCTAGACCTACCTTCTCCACCTTTTGAGGAAATGCCTTAGTTGCTACAGAGAAAGCTTCCCTTTCTCCCAGTGCCTTTTGAACAGCACGACACTGCTCAATTCATTCAGCAATTCACAGGGAAGGATCCCATATAGAGCACCTCTGGGCAGCCTGAGTTCGGGCAGCTAAACTTCTGGAAGGAGCTTCAGATCACATACAACTTAACATAATTCATCATCAGGTTCCAGTCAGCTCCCTGCTGCTCAGCATGTGAGCTACATGAATTGTGCTCAGATGCCTGACTGTCCTCATGCCCTGTACAGTGATGTCTGGACTTCAGCCAGCATGCCAGGCAGAGGACACCACACAGTAAATGGCTTACAGGTATCTCAGTATTTCATACGAACCAGGGTAACTGGTCCATAGTCACACAACAAATTCAAAGTCATTGGAGTCCCCAGCCATCAGTCACTGAGTTGCACTGCCTCTGTGTTGTTTTCCTGCACAGCTAAAGGGCCAGCATGAGCGTTTCAGAAGCTTTACTGGTTTTTTGCTGACTTTACCAGGGCACAGTGTGGCTCTTAATACAGGCTAATCTGTGCTGCAGGCGGTCACTGAGCTTCCACATTAGTAGCAACAACGATACATGCCCGAGCAAAACACCACTGTGTGGTACCAGCTTTCAGCACTGCTGCTCAGGGTGCTGTACACACAACTGCTGGAGCTGCTGCAGTCAGCAATGAAGCCCAGAACAGCCACTCATGAAGATGTAGCTTGTCCAGAGAAAAGACACATACCACATTCCAGAGGTGTATGCAGAGCAAGTGACAAGCTTTTTACTTAAGGACAGAAGAGATAATCCATCCACCTGGGGACTGCAGCACAGTCTGTTTCAAAAATTACAGCCAATTGCCAAAATCCCTAAGGTACTTATATAAGCAGAAGCAGTACCCTAGGCAGAGCATTACCTGAGAACACACTAAAGGAGAAACTCAGAGGCACTTTACCTCAGCTCCCAGCTTGATAAGGGTCTCTATGAGAACTGCTGTCTGCACAGTCATGTGAAGGCAACCGGCGATACGTGCACCTTTCAGTGGCTTCGATGCAGCATACATCTCCCGCATCTTCATCAGCCCTGGCATCTCATTCTCTGCAATCTCAATGGCCTTGCGACCCCAGTCTGCAAGGCTGATGTCAGCTGCAAGAGAAGGACAGCTGTGAGAGTTGAAATAGCAAAGACTCTGGTATTTATATTCTTGTGGGTAGGCACTGGCTGCAACAGCTGAACTGAACAACCAACAACAGCTGGCAGACGGAGTTGGGCAAACAGACCCCATTCCAGTTGCTCCCTGGTTTTTCACTATGGTACACAGGCTTACTAACAAGTTTAGAGCTAACTTAACAGCCCCTCTGGAAAAAATGTGCTGCTGTATCAGTTTATTCATCAACTTGCTCTAACATGCAGACATTCCAAGGGCCTTTGATTTGGTAAGCCCCAGCCTTAAGTGCTCCTCCTTGCAGAGACTGCCCAAGGGCCTGACACTTCCTAGAGATTTACTTCCACAGGATTAAAACACATATGGAGGGGCTGCTGGTATGGCAATAGCTTCCCCACATTATAGCACAGACAGCCTGATACCTGCCAAGTTCACCAGGAGCTGAGTCCAGCCCAACTGCCCCTCTTAAGAGCTGTGCTGCAGGGTTCCTACCCCCTTATACCTACAAAGATTATTTTCAAGACACCACAACTACCTTAAATACAGATGTAGACTTAAATACACGTCTACATCTGCTTTATCAAAAGGATCTGGAATAGAAAAGTCCAGGAAAAAAAAAGAACAAAAGACTTCCAAGATGCTAACTTGCAGTAGAAAATACTGTGCTCACCATGGATGCCTGACTCCAACCTTGAAAAGGCAAGGGTCAAACAGTTAGTGCCTAGGTCCAAGCACTCTGCAGCATCAGCCAGTACCCAAGTGGCCCACGTGCTTGGTTGGCTCTTTCAGGCATGTCAGAAGCTTACCATTTCATTAAGAAACACGGTCAGATAGTTTTCTTTCACCTACCTGGTGAACACAGGCCATTGAAAGCACTTGAGAACCCCAGGCAGGACCTCAGAGTCAGACTGTGTAATACAGACAAGCTAATTGCATTTTGCTCCTGAATGAAGCCTGGAGACCACTGAAACCACTGCCTCTGTCTCAGCTGACTGGTGCTCAGCTGTTACACCAAGAGCAGACTGCAAAGCCCCACGGCAGGGGAAGGGCCATGGAAACAATTCTCAGGAGAGGGAGGTCTGGAATCCCACCCCTCTTAAGGGCTCTGCAGCTTTACCAGGGCTGCGTTAAAAAACAAAAAACAACAAAGCAAAAAAACAAAAAGAAAAAAAAACCCAAACCAACAAAATAAAACAAGCAAACAAAATAAACCACCCAACAAATAAACCTGGCAGTATTTAATCCATAACCTCCAGGCTAAATGACTCACAAATCTCAGCCTTACAGGCTAATGCTCTTCTCTTTGAATTTAGCCTTCAAAGAGCACACAACTCTGTAGAAAAATTAGAGGTTTTTTGTTGTTTTTTTTTCTGCGGGGAGTTTCAGGTCTACAGAAACACCCGCCAAAACCTCTCTGGAAGCGTGCCGCACAGGCCCCAGATGCAAACACACTTTCACGTCCGGAGCGAAAGCCTGTCCCAGCGGACCTGGCGGCAGAGCAGAGGCCGTGGGCCCCGGGGCGGGAGAGCAGCGGAACGCCAGGTTGAAGAGCCGCTGCAGGCAGGGCCGACAGCTCCAGAGCGACGGGCACAGCCTGCCGAGCCCCGCTCCTTCCCCGCGGGTGACCGGCAGCACACGCGGCGGCAGGGCCAGCGGGCTGCTGCCATCTTCCCCCCGCGGCCGTATCCAGCCGCGGCGTTCCCGCACGGCGCTGCGGCAGCAGGCCAAGCCCGCAGCACTGCGCTTGCCCCGGCCGTGGGGCTCGCACTCACCCACTTTGTAGGGCAGCCTGTCCGACATGCTGGCGAGGGCGGCAGCCGGCGAGGGAAGAAGCAAAGCTTGCTCCAAGCGCGCCTTAAGTAGAGGCGGTGCCTCCGCCTGCGCGGGGCGGGGCCGGCCTGGGCCGGGCCGGGCCGCGCCGGGGCCCGGCAGCTACGAGCGAGGGGACAGGGCGGCCCAATCCCATGGGCCCGCCGCGAACCCGCCTCCCCGCGGCCGGGCGGGCCTCGGATCCCCCTGGAGCCCGGGCCACCCTCAAAAGCTTGCGCCAAGGTACCACGGGAGGCTCCAGAGGCCTCCTCTGCCCCGGGGCCAGGCCCAGGCCAGTGCAGGGCAGGCCGTGGTACCCGGAGCAGTCTTGCCACCCACCGCCACGGGTGCCAAGACAGGCTTTGGAGCTGAACAGGACCAGAGCGGGGCTGGAGGCTCTGCCAGGACAGGCATGGAATCATAGAAGCATGGAGTACCAGGTTGGAAGGGGCCTTAAGGATCCTGTAGTCCAACTTTTCTAGACAAGCATGACCTAGACTAGATGTCACAGCACCCCGCCCAGCTGAATCCTAACAGTGTCCAGTGCTGGGGAATCCACCACTTCGCTGGGGAGATTATTCCAATGGCCCTGGTCCCTGGTATGAGGCCTGGCCATGGAGACACAGTGGGCTCTGACCAGCCAGCACACCTGTCCCCCTGTACTGCGAGGTTCTCTGACTGATCGCGTGAGTTGGTCAGTGTAAGCAGTTACCCTGTGGTGTGTGGATCCTTTGCTGCAGCAGGGCTGAGGGCAGTGTACAGCTCGGGCAGTGTACAGCTCAGGCAGTGGGGCCTGTGAGGCTGGGCGGGGTGCTGCTGAGATGCCATGCCGACAAAGCTGAGGCACATGAGCTGCTCTGTTTGCCTGGACCTTGGACTTGAGTGCAGCCCGCTGCTCTTTCCAGCCTGGCGCCAGTTTGCCAGGTACAGGGCAGGAATGGCACAGGCAGGCCTGCTGACCCTTGCCCCCTGCTGCAGCCAATGCTCACGGGGCACACAGGAGGCAGAGCCCTGCTTCAGCCTTGCCTCGGGGTCACGCACACACTTGCTCTGGATCTAAAATATAAAATACTGTCGTGGTTTAACTCCCAGCAAGCAGCTAAGCCCCACACAGCTGTTTGCTGGCTCCCCCCCACAGTGGAATGGGGAACAGAATCAGAAGGCTAAAAGTGAGAAAACTCTTGGGTTGAGGTAAAACCAGTTTTAATAGGTAAAACAAAAGCTGCTCACACAAGCAGAGCAAAACAAGGAATTCATTCATCAGTTCCTATGGGCAGGCAGGTGTTCAGCCATCTCCATCACATGTATCAGTGGCTTGGGAAGACAAACACCATCACTCTGAATGTCCCTCCTTGTCCCTCTTCCCCCAGCTTCATATGCTGAGCCTGATGCTATATGGTGTGGAATATCCCTTGGTCAGTCAGAGTCAGTTGTCCCAACTCTGTCCCCTCCAAATTAATTTGTGCACCCTCAGTCCAATTGCTGGTGGAGTGGTGTGACGAGCAGAAAATGCCTCGACTCTGTAAGCACACTAAAAGGTCTCTGTATCATCAATACTGTTTCCAGCACAAATCCAAAACACAGCCCCATACCAGCTTCTGCGAAGAAAATTAACTCTATCCCAGCCACAACCAGCATAAATACATTTTTCATAAGCCTCAGTCATAAACTGAGGCAAACTTTGAAACCAGCATGTTATGTACCTTTTATCTGTGAAAATAGTTAAAAGTGAGGATTTCCTCATACTTACAC
The DNA here is from genome assembly GCA_002631895.1 of Agapornis roseicollis. Lineage (NCBI taxonomy): Eukaryota > Metazoa > Chordata > Aves > Psittaciformes > Psittacidae > Agapornis > Agapornis roseicollis. Next base: position 99,519 of record NDXB01008055.1, read on the forward strand.
AGAAATTCTCCCTGAATCATCTTGTAAAGTTTGAAATAGTTCTCAGTGCAGAGTTCACCCCAAGACCCCAGCTCACAGTGCTCTCCAGAAATAAGGTTTGATATCTGTTAACCTGAGTGGCAGCTGATCTCAGTCCTACAGAGAACAGTCAACAGAGAAAGGCAAAAATCCCAGTAGGAAATCTGTAGCCCTTCATCCAGAACATAATGTTTGTGTTTGATATTTGGAGCGCTGCAGGCACACTGGCATACCTGATACCACACCAAAGAGTTCTGTAACTCCCAAAGGAGTAGCATGTCTGTTCCCCTGGACAGGTTCATCTAACTCAGTCATGCTTCCACTGGGTTACATCACCAACCTTCTTGTCACAGCTCAAATCACTGGCTCACAGCAGCAGGACAGGAGTTCAGGCTCTGGCCATCTTGTCTCAGACACTGAGGTTCCATTGCTGGCAGACTGCAGTTTCTGTGTGCTCCTGCACACCTGCCTCTGACAATGGGTGAGCAGCAGACTTCCCAGCTCTACTTTATGCAGCATGACCTAAGGGCAACAAAATGCTCCAGACATGACTTGCATTAGGTGCCAGCCCATAGCTTCTCCCGCAAAATGTGTTGTCAATATCAGTGTCCTTTGGTACTAACCCATAGCAACCCATACACAAAATGTCCTTCCTAACTAATGAGCAAGACCAGAACAAAGACATCATTTCATATAACACCCACCAATTTCAGCTCAAGGCATACTGCTCTGCGAAGGCTGAAAGGACCAGCACCTTCCCACAGCTACATCAAGGAGTGGGTGACAGGAGCTGACTGCATTTATTAAAGGAGGACGGACCAGCTCCACCTAGCGTGAAGGTGCTCCAGCGCAGATATTCTCAAGGAGTGCCTAAAGACAAGTCACGCTAGCGGCATGGTTTGCCCTAATCCTCTGATGTAGGAGATTGATGCCTCACAGCACTGAATTTCACCACATCTTAATATTTCAGTAGTCAGTGCACTGACTATTCGTATGTACCCTGGTCCTCTCATTGTTGCTGTCAGGGGTAGGTTTGGGACACCAGATGGCACAAGATAGGCACAAAATGGAGGAAATAGGATGTAGTGAAGAAAAAGGAACAGGAAAAAGAACAAAAAAATTACAAAAAACACTACCTAACAGAGCATATGAAACAACAGAATGTTATTCATGTTATACATCCTGTGACTGTTTCATTTACTGTAGTAGTTCAAGTGGGGAAGTTCTGGCTTGTAAATTTAAATATCTCACAGTCACTGAAAAGCTGTGAAACAGGAAAAAAAAAAACTTAAAAAAAAAGACATTTCTTCAGAATTATATTTAAAAAAAAAAGGCCTAGGTTTACTGGCATGGCTGGGAGATGCTGTAGATTTCAAGGCTAGGAGAAAACATCAGTCTAAGCTTCTGACAATACAGGTACTTCACACAGGTACACCATACAAAGCCAGGTAGTTGCTTGACTGGACAATTAGTCTATTATGTACACTATAAGGAGAATTTCATGCAACCTGAATTGTTGGGGTCTTTTTAATAAAAAAAAAGTCCATAATTTGTTCACTGACCTTTGAAAATGCCAAATACTCTGACAAAACAAACCCTGAGTGTCCCAAAGGGATACCCATAAACAATGAGAACATTATATTCTGTACCTCAGCTCACCCATACCCAGAAACTGCAGACAACGGTTTCACTTTCCCACAAACATATATACACATTGCAAAGATTTCTGCCTGTGAAACACTATGATATTGTGGTAGCAGTGTTCAGGAGCACCCTGAATTAGGAAACTAGTGTTGTTTTACCCTGCACAGAGGTTTGATGAGGAGTGAAGAAGAATTCCCATAGTGAATGACGCAGATGAAAGAGGTGTTGTGTAATGACTCTTTCAGCAAGGACAAGCCGTTCTGTGCAGTGAGGCAGGTACAGTGATGATCCGGTTGGATTTTATCATGGTAAATGTCACAAGGTAGGCACCTTGAAGGTTTTAACAGTGATGCCATCTCTAGCATCTTCTAAATGCAGTGCTTTGCTCTGTAGCTTTGTGGCTTGTGATGGCCTCAGCCAGCAGCTGCTGAAAGCTGCAGCAGCCTTCTTACATGCAGGCTGCATGACTCACACTGCTAATTTAGCTTAGCAGGGGTCCCATGTGGATGAGAGCCCTTATTCTTTGTGCCTTATATTGGCTTTTAATATAGTGCTGTCATGGGCAGCACAGACATAGGTTTATATTACTCACAAACGTGTTACATCTCTCTCTGCAATTAAACTCTCCCTACCTGCCTCAAGCATAAACTCTGAGACATGTATTACCTCGTGGGTTTGCACAAAGTCCTTCACAACGTGATTTCCTGATTATCATCTTGTGCAGCAGCACACAGTAACACCACTGGGGATCTAGCTCAGTTAATACCATCTCAATCCACAGCAACATTTATACTACTATAGCAAGCATTATCATTATGATCCCATGATAACACCATTTGCCCCAGTGATATTAAATTCAACACATTCCAGACTCTGCTGTGAATTTTCCACTTTCTCCACCCCTCTCAGGAGAGGCTTCTGCACTTCACCAGGTCCTGATTCTGTGTTGGTTGTACCACCCACTTTCCATCATGGACTGCCCAACAGAGGGCAGAGGGAGTCTTCGTTTAGTCTTTCAGGCAAATGAGGACTAGCAGCAGTTTGGTATGATCAAGCTGGTGACTTTTGGAGAAGTATGTTTAGTCCAAGGGTTGAAAGGAGGCTATGTTGCTGTGGCAAAAACACTAGAAATTATTTACTTGTGAACATGCTGTCTTTACACACAAGTGCAAGCATGAACTGAGGCAAGAACTAGAAGACAATAAATTAACTGCTGTGATGAGAAGTTTGGACTGATTTTACCTCTTGCCTCTTATTTTCCTTAGATCCCCAACATGAGAAAAAAACCCCAGGTTTGATTCTTAGAGAAACCCTTAGGTCAGCCTGCTACACAAGAGACCGGTTCAGACCCTGAGAACCTGAAGGTCTGGGTTGGTGGTAAGTCAGTATGACATTGTCTTCTACTCCTTCTCGCAGTTGTAGCAAGCATGAGCATAACATGAACTAAGGACCAAGCCCTGAGTCTTGTAGAGCAAGTTTAACCAAGTAAATTCTCCCTTAATCCAGCATGGGAAATTATGAGCACTGCAGCTGGTATGTTAATGGCATGCAATGGGACTGGTACAGCAACCTTCCTGCCCCTTGTTGTTACTCACCTTAAGTTTGTTATTCAGCTGCCCAGTTACTAAGTACACAGTGAGCATAAGAAAGGCTGGATGAAATAAATCGAGTGAATTAGTAAGATTACTACTCAGCAAGGGATATTCAAAGCCCAGGCCTGTTACCCTCCCTTCAGTTCAAGACTGGAACTTTGGTTCAGAGTTCTTGTTCAGAAGTGTAATGCTGCAGGTTCAAGGGACAGAGAGGCTTATTGAAACACCTAACTTCACCTCTTACTCAACAGGATTGTTAGCTTGGGTTGTTTTTTTCTTTTTAGAGGGCACATTTGGGTATCCTGGTACAAGGAACTACATAAAGAAGGTACAGACAACTGAAGCTGATACTTTTCAAGAATTCAGAATGGAAACCAATTCATTCGCTTTATTTGGCTTTGGATTAAGCCCCAAGTATTTAAATCATACCTTCTCCCTTTGTACTAGTTTTAACATTACATAGCTTTTAGCAGCATCTGTTCTGCCCTGAAATGCAAGTTGATTTATACCAAAGCAATTTGCAAGGAGGTAAACCACTCAGGGCATGAGTCAGCCTTTCTGATGTTGATAATTTAAAACTATATAAAATGAGGAAGGTTATCAGGGTGGGACAGGAACAAACCCGGGTTGAAACAAGATAAAGGCTGTTTCTACTAGCATCTCCATTTCAAAAACTCTTCTCAAAGATCCCGGCAGAAACAGGCATCCCACTATCACTGACACTGAGCAAATGCATGTATTCTCATCCTTTAAGAGTCCTAGATGCAGCATCCAGACAGCAAGGGTGTAACCAGAACCCAAGTAGTGCCCACGGGTGCCCTGCCTATCTGCCATGCTGTCTCACCACAGGCCAGGCTGACCTGAAGGCTGTTAGCAAGGTTTTGGTGCAGGAAGTGATTTACAGTATTGTGTTCTTCAGTCCCAGGGAAAAATAATATTCAGCCTTTTGTGTGGAGAGGAGAGGAACAATTTTCCCAGTATCTTGTCCTTCCTTTAAAACATATACATACCATGGCTGTGTCATTTCCGTTCTCAAGACACCTAATCACTCCCTCACAGTTCTCTGATTATGCCCTGCAAAGCAATTGAGTAATAAAACACTTCATTAAACAGCCACGTCTTTGTTTTACCCTTTAATTAGATTACTTGGAAATAATATTTTCTCACCAACCTGAAGGTTTTATTCTGCAGATAACAGGAAGTAATTTATCTTTTCCCACTGATACTTTCATAAATCTCAAGTCAAATTCATCAATTTTGATTTTAAAGTCAATTAGAAATAGATAAACTCTGAATCCACACTTACCTTCATGAGTGATATCATGAATTCAGACTCTGATAACAAGGCAGCATAGCAAAAATCTATTTTTAGAGATAACAATTTCTAGATTTTATTAAACATTTTATTTATAAATATTTATTAAATCAAGTCTGTTTGTAAAAACTAAAGCACTTGCTGCAATGTTTACCTACATAACAAAAAGCTCCAGAAGACTTATTTATAAAATTTACTTTATAATTTTTTTATAAAGTGCTTTGAAATCAAGTAATGAAAAATTATGTGAAACCAAAATATCCCTGCATTTATAAATCACCAACTTTGCAGACAGAAGTGTTAAGCCACTGTCAAAGATTTAAAGTAGTTTAGTAGCTACTGAAGGCTGATGACATCTGATGATTATTCAAGTCACTTTGTGATATTTGCTTGGGGCTGTGTCTAGCCCAAAGTAGGTAAGCATTCACACTAGCAAAATTCCTTCCATGGGGAGATGGTCACTGTGGTCTCTTCAGTAGCAGGATCAGGTTTATGTTGTTGACTTATATAGCATTACCACACTGAGGTCCTAAAAGAAGGTAGACAAAAAAACCTCAGGAAACTCAATAGCTAGTTCTGTGTCTGGGAGGGAGTAACCCCAAGGCTGCACTGGTGATTAGAATATTGTTACTTACATTAGCCCAATTAAGAATAAATGCTACACGTATTTTGCCACAAGAAACAATTTCTGTCACAGTGACCTTGAAATCTCTACTGGAGTAAGAAAGAATGAAAAAAATATTATGACTATTATTATCTCTCAGAAATTAACTCCCAGAAGCACTGCTTGAGTGTATGAAACTTAGCAAATCTGGAAAGCTATAACGCATGCACGGCTTTTCTAGAATGCCTTTGTACAAGATCATCCTGGAAACTGTAGATAACATTCCTAACCTTCTGGGGTTCTTAGCACTCAAAAGAAAGCTGCGACAGAGAAGAGCAAGAAAATTCCATCCTGCCTGAGTATTTTGTAGTTATAGAAAGTATAAGGAAAAAGAAAATAATCAAATAGTCTTCCCTTTTCCCCAAATAAGCAAATAAAAGACAGATAAAGCCTTGGATACGTAGCTCTTCTGCTACTCATTTGTATTCATCTGTTCTTGCCACATTGTTCTAGTGTCAATTCATTACCTGTTATTCCAGGTCACTACCAGGCTATGATTTTTAACAGGGAAAATGATCTCTGAAAGTGTGTGAATGTGAAGATTCCTCTATGTTCATCCTGTCCTGGCAAGCAGAAACTAATCATAGTCTGCACCTGGAATGCATTCTTTTTCTCATGAATTTTGCATAGCAGATGGCACCAGTGGAACTTGACTGGAGGCATCAAAAGCTGAAAAATAAAGAGATTGGGGTTGCTGGTGTTGAACAACAACTGTTTTTCTGAAATGCCAAAAGGAGGAAAAAAATAATAACACAGAGGACAACTTGTGTGGTGTCCTTGAAAAAAGCCACTGTTATTAATTCACGTCTGCTTTAGCAACCTTTACCTTGGAAACCTAAAAACCAGTAAGACAAAAGCAGAGACTGCAAATGGCCACACTGCCTGAAGGATATACGCACATCTCTTGAATTCAATAGCTGTCACCTGTATGTGTACTTAGGGTAGCATTCAGGTTCTTCCTGCATACTCTAAACTACTAAAGTTCATATTAATTCAGACAGCTGAGGTAAGAGGTCATAGTACAACTAGCTTCAATGTCGCTGCAGCTTTGGGAATCAAACCACAGGCAACCTACAAAAACAAACCCAGTGTTATGTATCAGATAGGAGATAGAGCAAGTACACTGTAAGGGAAACCCAGCTATGCAGATGTGGAACTCTAGCTGAAGTCAGCCTGAGCTTTACTGTCCTGCCAGGCAGGAATCTGTACCACAGCAGTGGATGAGAGATGACTTTATGTCAGTGATGCAGGAGAAAGAAATATCTGTTAAGTAAGGCTTGCGGAACTCATTAATTGGAATGGCCTATTTAAATATGTAACTATAAATGTATGTGTATGTGGTCAAATATCTGTAATGGAAGATAAAGATTTAAAAGTGCATAGAAAAACTTTAAAGAATAACCAACCAACCAACCAAACCTCCAGAACTTATTAGAGCTGTTCAGTTTGTTTCCTATACTGGGCTATAACCCTGGCTTCAAACTTGCTTCCCAGGGATGAACACCTTCTGGCAAAGCCACACACTTCTGAGTCCTCAGCACTCACAGGCTCTGACCAAGCAGCCAGTGTTGCTCTGTGCTGGAATTAAAGGGATTCCTGTGCTTGAAGTTATGTGTATATATACCTTGGTCAATCATAACTGCAGAGGGCTAACTGGCATTGAAACATGTATGTTATTCTGTTAGGGGAAAACAATCTGAGCTGTTTTCTTGCTTAGACCTCATCAACAGAAACAGTCATTTAATTGCAGCTATGGAATCTTTCTTACTGGAGTTTATGCATGAGGCAGGAAGAGAAGATGGATTTTTACATCCCTACCAGTTGTAAGAAAATGCTAAACTTTGCACTTGTGAAGTGTGCTATTTCCCTGAAACGTTAGCGAGGATATACTCTTACTCTTTGAAAATAACAGACTCTGATTTCACTGCATGGAAACTGAACTCTTAATCCTCTGTGTCACAAGAGGAAGTGTATTTTAATTCCCATGTATTCACTTATGGGGAACGGCTGAGGGACCTGGGGGGATCAGTCTGGAGAAGAGAAGGCTCAGGGGGCACCAGATCACTCCCTACAAGTGCCTGAGAGGAGGATGGAGCCAGGAGGGGCTGGGCTCTGCCCCAAGGAACAAAAGATGAGACAAGAGGAACCGGCCTCAAGCTGCACCAGGGCAGGTTTAGATGGAGCTGAGGAACAATTCTTTCCCCACAGGGTGCTCAGGGCAGAACTGGAGGCACCGTCCCTGGAAGCACTCACACTCTGTGTAGACGATGTCCTCAGTACCATGGGTCAGTGATTTCATACTCTATGTATGTGCTGTGTGTACATACACACACACACAATCCTCTCCAGGGCCCTGGCCCATATGGTTTCTGATGACCAGCCCCAAGCTGCTCCTTGCCGCTCCGGCCGCCTCACGGCCAGGCTCCGGTCTTGTCCCGGGAGCCGAGCGCTGCGGAGCGCTCAGCGCCGTCACCACCACAGCCCGCACACACAACGCGCACGGCCACCGAGCCGGAAGTTAGGCACCGCCGGCCAGGCCGACCGGCCGCGCCGACCCGCCGCGGAGCACGCCGGGAACTGTAGTCACGGCGGGGCAGTGGTCGCTAAGGGACTCGGCGCATGCGTAGCTCCCGCCCGACTTTGCGAAGTCGCTGCCTCAGGCCGGGCTGGAGCCGCTGCCATCTTGGCCGGGGAGCGGAGCAGCTGCTGCGCCCGTGCCCGGTGAGAGAGCGGGGACCACGCTGCGGGCGGTGGCGGGCAGCGGGAGGCGGTGGCGGGCACGGTGGGGTCGGGGCTGTGCGGGCTCGGCAGGGCGCGGCGTTCCTCAGCGTTCCCCAGCGCTTTCCTCGGCGGCCGTGGCGAGGCAGGGGGGCGAGAGGGACCCCAGCGGGCGTAGGCCGGGCTGCTTGAGGGGCTTCTCGCCCAGGGAGGGCCTCGCTGAGGGGACCACTCTCCTCCAGCGCTGCCAGCCCAGGCCCTGGCGGGTGTAGGTCTTGGACCGGAGGTCGGACTGGGACGGCAGCGTCATCCTCTCCCCGGGGCGGCGGTGCCGGGACACCGGCACTGCTCTGCGAGGGCTGCCTGGCTCTGCCACCCTTTTGCCGACGTACCCGGCCTGCGCTGGGGAGCCCCTTCGTTCCGAAGGGTTGTGGCACCTGCCGGACCACTGGCTGGGGCCCTTGTTTCTTTCATGTCTGCATCGCTTGCTCCCGTTGTCCCCAGCAGTATTTGCCCCTGCCACCTTTTACAGGCTCCGTGTCGCTGAGATTAACCTCAAAACCTTCACCCTCTTTGGGCTCTGGGAATTCGCTCCCGTCTGAGGCTTTGTTTTCCGGCAGTCGGTCCGTACGCAGCCCTCTCAAGCCTTCCTATTTAGCCTCTCTGAAGAGGGTGTCCCCTACCGTCCTGGGGCCCCTCTAGTTCACGCTGTAGCCTCTTTGCGAGGCTTCGCTGCCTTTGTCTCGTCAGGGTGCAGCCGTACCTTGAAGTAGTGTTTCCCAGTGATAAAGCATGACTGTAGCTGGAGGTTTATACTGAACTGTGTTCGCTCTTGTAAACACAGCAGAATGGCAGCGCTGGTGCCACCGCTCTATTTTGGAAACACGGACAAGTTCCAGCCGTTACACCTCCTGCTTCCAAAGAGGGTGTCTTTGACCTTGTGTAGCAATAGTATCCAGATAAAAGCAGACGATGGTGTTTGAGGATGCCTTTAGTGGCTCTGATAGCCAAGAATTCAGCTGTAACTTGTGATGTTAAATGGCAAAAAGAACTTCAGATCTGTGTGTGATGCAGAGGGAAAGGCAGGTGTTGTATTTGAGATATCTGTTATCATTTTGTGCCATCCTTTACCCTCGAAGCTTTGGAAAATATCACCAGCAAAACTTATAGCTTAATTACAGACAAAAAAGTCAGAAACCAGGGTAGTTTAGACCATATTTTTCCAATATATCATAGCTTATTTTAGTGAGTTTCTCATAATTTTGTTTGGTGTTTGCTACCCTGACACTCATCAAAGGGAAAAGGAGAGAAATACAGACTGATACTTGTAAGGTGACAGTCACGCTTGAGGGTATGACAGTAGATTCAGCTCTGCTTGCTTGTATTTACCTGAAATAAGGCATAGATGTTTAAAAATGAGATATGAACTGCAGACTTAGATTCTGAGGATTGTAGTGCTTAAAAAAAAAACCCAAACCCACAAAAACCCAACAACTAAATTTAAACTCTTCTCTCACAACGAAAGTCCAGAGCAGTTCTGGTGTAATGCCAGTTACATTGCTCTTTGCTACAGCCGTTTGAATCTAAACTTGCTCTAGTGTGCGTTGTTAGTTGTAGTGTCTGACAGTTTTAATCAGTTCACTGAATGCATTCACCTTCCAGCGATCAGTGAAATAATATGTAGCATTCTGATCCAAAGTGAATTTTCTTGTCTTCAAAGGAAAGACCTGATACAGTGCATGTGCAAGATGATGTTGCAGTGGAAAATAACTGAGACTTCTGAGTGCTAACTTTGAAAGCTTCTTACAGATTAAACAGTTACTTTGGGGCTTAAGAGAGATTGAGAGAAGATTATTTACATGAATTTATTAGTTAAGTGGCATCACCTTGATTTCTTCCCTCAAATTTCTCTTCCCCCTTAAAGTTCTGTTTCTTCTGTGGTAGAACAGAGGTGGAATATGAAGTAGTTGTGTTCTTTGTTTCTGAGTTTCAAAATGGTTTGGGAAAGTTAACTACAGAACAAATAGGAAGACAAGTAGTAAAGTAGCATGATGTTTCTCTTGCAGAGTTGAAATTAATGGTTGTTTCTAGGCAAGCTGGCCTTAGCATTGCTTGGAAAATATTTCATGAGAGGTGTACAAAATCAATTAATTTTCTTCTCCTGTAGTGCATATGCAATGGATAAGCGGCTTCTCAACAGCATTATCAGTGGATAGCATCTAAATGAACATATTTTGTAAATTTAAGCTGTTTAAATCAAGTAGTAAATATATTCAACCATAGTAAAGTGTTTTTCATGTTGTTTTTCAGTTGATTTCTGCTTAAAAGCAAGGAAAAGAGTCTGTAGGGTTAGAGCAGAGGATAAACCCCTTGCAAATGGTACTGGTGAAACTTCTGGGAGTGCTGTTTATTGTGAAGCCTTTCTGTTTGGCTAGCTAGTAATGTTCAGGTAATGTTCTAATTCTTGTTGGTCTGCTGCACTTACATGTAGTTGAAGGAACTACTTTGTGCCCTTACACCTAAGGAAAGTGAATACGTGTGCATAACCTAGAGGAGAGTATTTGTCTCAGTTGCTGCCTGTAACTGTACTTTGGCCAGCTATAGAAGAACTTTGAAGTGTGTGGTTACCTTGGAAGACAAAATAGACAAGCCATGATTATAGTCTAGCTTGGAAGGGTTCTGTTTTTTCTAGATACTTGCTTTTTACTGTCTCATAAATTGAGTATTTTTAACGATTTTATGCAGTCCTTCTTGGGCTTGGTTTGACTGTTACATGAGCCAATTCTGTGCCTGCAGTTTGGAGAGGGAAAGGTAGTTTTTCTTCTTCATTGTTCTTATCTGTTCATCCCTCTTTTCTGAAGAATAAAGCAATATGGACTTGAGCATTTTCTGTAAGAGACTGGCATTCTGGGTTTACTTGCTGCAGTGGAGAGTGGCTGCAGTTGAAGGATTGATCTTTTTCTTCATAAGAATTGGAAATTACACTCAATAGAAATTACAGGATTGTGACAAATTGGGAAAGAATATTTTAAAGCAGCCAAGACCCTGTTTTGTATGACCAGCTCTTCAGTTATGCTGGCAGTTTCTGCTTTTACTATACACGGGCATAGAGCAACTTCCTGGTAAAACATCAACGGCAGTTTTTTACCCCCCTCTCTGAGGAAATGCGATACTAGATGTTGTTATGCTGGTTATTCAAATCATTTTTTAAACTTGGCAGTATGTTAATATGCTGTTCTCTCTCTTTTTAAGTTCTTCCCATTTAGAAACTGATAATGCCTGCTTTCCACCCACTTGCCTGAGCTATTCTAAACCATGCTGGTAGGAGAGACCTATTGTTTCAGGCATGAGGACAACTACTTGCATATTTGCATTTAGATCATTGATTTTTGAAGTTCAGAGTTTAGACTCAAATCGTATTGTTGGTAAGCAGGAAAAGGTGTGTTTCTCTTCAGGTGGATTGTTACAGTTTTATTGTGTGGAACCTTGTTTCTAATCAAGAAGAAGTGAAACTTGGGTGGCTTACCTTTTACCCAAAATGCACAGATCTTGTATTTGGACTTGGGTAGGTGATGATACAGAAGCTGGAGCTTTCAAGTAGAGGGTGTTAATATCAGCCTCTATGAAATCTTTGTGCTCTGTTTTCTGTTCTTTAGAGGCCTACTTTTTTGTTAAGGGTAACCTTTCAATAGACCTTTTCTCTCTCAGTATTAGCTCCATGCATGGTTATCTTTTTAAAAGCTTAATGCTAAGGAAAAGAAAGATCAGTTAAGCTTTAAATCAATCTTGAATAGAAAAAGACATAGTAAAGGCAGGTTTGTAATCTGGTTCTCTTTTATTCATTTATTCATCAAGTAGATAGCCATTTGCAGTGAAATATCCATCAAGAATATAATTTGTGACTGGGAGCATGTTCATTTACTTAAAAATAGAATGGGCTCTTTGATTCCTTCAGTTTCACATGATTGTGATGGATCTTTTGCCAGTGCAAGTAATCTGTAAGTGGTTACTGCCCGTTTTAGCTTTGTCTTGTCCAGTGCAGTGAGAAAAGCTAACGAAGGCTGAGTGCTGAGCAAGCTGAAGAAAAAGTGCTGAGACATGGAAGAGCAGATTGTGTTAATTTTTAACATACTTTTGGTCAGTAACCATTCTAGTGCCTGCCCCTATCTCCAGTGCTGTCTTTTAATTATATATTAATAATCATTACTCTTGCTTGGTGGAGTGCTCAGATATTCAAATATTATTTCTTCACTCTGGTTTCATAAACATTTGAATGGATCAAGACTTGTTGCTCCAAGTACTGCATTTCTATGTACTTTTCTGACACCTTGGATCTTGCTCTGCCAGTGCCATGAGCTGCTCTTGTCTTCATTTATTTGCAGAGTGGCTGGCTGGAATGAGCTGATTCTTTATGAGGATTCCTCAACTTCAAAGAGTTTTTACTTTGACTTGTCAGAGTTGAACTAATTGACCATTGGATCACTGATTAAATTCTCTTCACAGGGTTTACCTCTGTAAGTGCCTTGTGTTTATATGTATGTGTGTATTTCCTACTGCTGTAAATACATACTTTTAAAGACTAGATAAGAAATACTGGGATTAATATATAGAAATGTTCATGAGACAATAATGTGCTTGCTCTGATTTTTAACCAGGCTTACTAACCTTTGTAAAAGTGGGGAGCTGTATATTTTCACTAGATTTTACCTGTTGATGGACACCTGTTACTGTTTCCTTAAGTTATGACCTCCTGGGGTGATCCTGCATATTCACTCTATAAAGGAAATGAGGAAAAAGAAAATACAGGAGCTTAGAAGGTAAAAAGTAACAGTGTGACACTGGCTTGTTTTCTGTATAAGGATAGCAAGGCTGCTTCTGTTCTTCAGTGTACACAATTCATGCAGGGCACATGTCATCAATGATGTAGTCCTCAAAGCAGCTTCTTATTCCAGCTGTTTGAAAGGGAAGAATGGATATAATGATAACAGGAAAGAGGAGGACAATGCTGAGGGTTTAGGAAAGCACTCTGACCACCTTCCTTCTGTAGTTATCCAGACCAAATAGCTGTCACCTGAGCTTTCAGGTTTGTTTTATGTTGTATTATTTAGTTTATTTTAATTCCATTCAAAAGTGTTCATCATCTGAAGCTGAAGATACAGAGGAAGACTTAACAGCAGGCAGTACTTCTGCAGCTAATGGGCGCACTCTGTTTTGTGCTTGTTAAATTGAGTTTAGTATGATATTCTGAAGTGTTAGAATATCTTTGCCTTCTGCAAATGCAGCATGTGCTGTGTATTTAGAATGACTGATTTCCAGAGCAGTGCTACATTTGTTAAACATTTGCTTGAACCAGATCTAGTTCAGGTCAATGAATAAGTGATCACAAGGTGAGGGTGTTCTCATTGTTCTTTTTGTGCTCCGTCGGATCAGTGTGTTTAACCCTTCTTCTGAAATCTAACTCGGGTGAGTGGATTTGTTCTGTGTGGAAACCTGTTGCCATTGCTGGTGGATTATTTAGATGTTCTCAGTGGTGTAAAGGCTTTAAACATAGTCCTGTGAGGTGTGATATATTATTACTTTCTTCTTTTTCCTTTCTTCCCACCCCAGTCAGGCCCTCAAAACTATGGGACTTATGGCATTAGTGCCAGCTTGAATTAGTAAAGCAAAGGTGACATTTAAGAATAGTCTTGCTTTCAGACATATGAATGTCTGAACAAAATAATGCTGTTCTCAATGGTGATGTTAGAGGTGAAAATGCTCTCAAATTAATGTGTGTTCACCTCAAAGCTGTGAACTTCTCAGTAGACACTATGTTTGACTGTAGGAGATACTAAATGAATGCACAGTTAAAGGTGGACAGTGTAGGAGTTAAGAGGGCAGGGACTTTGTAGACAGTAATGATAGGGATAGGATCTATCTATAGAGAAAGCCCATACCACAGCTGGGATTGCTTTGCTTTTTGATCTTTCACTTCCTATTTTTAAAATGGTAAACTCTGTATTTTGTATTTCTGCTGTCAGAACTTATAATCAAATACAGGAATGTTTTTTATGCATTACAAGCTAAATAAAACTTGTCTGAACAAAATTGTCAGACCTCCTCACATGTAGACTTGGGATTTGCATCTGGAAAACTCCTGTGCTGATTAAGGAGATCATTAACGCAGCATTATGACCCTATAGACTTTTACTCTAGTATCTGTGTACCTGCTTGGTTTGCCACATTTTGCATGGATGGGTAAGCCAGGAAGGAGTGTATGGATGGTGTAGTAAGTGTGTTCACACTGTAATGCACTCCTTGCATAGGACAGTTTGTCAGGGCATGCAAAGTATGCCTATTTTATTAAAAATAAAGCTAAAACTAATTTTTCAGTTCTCAGAAACTCTGGGCTTCTCTTCTTCGTGAGGGTTTACTGAATTTAAGCAGGTCAGTGAGTGTCAATTCAGCAGCAGAACTGGCACAAAGATGGGGACTAGGAGCCTCATGGGACTAAGAGTGCCCATGTGTGACTAGGAGGAACATGAAGAGAAAGGTGGGAGCACTCTTTCAGCAATATCAGACTGCTACAGTAGGACTGTGTGCTCCTCTGATAACTGTGCTGCTGTCATTTTTACTGTGCACTTATCTCTGGCTCGCTGTCAAGTTTCAGTTTAGGAGGCAGTTCTAAGCTTCTTCACATACGTGTGGGCTTTAAGTTGTGTGCTTGCAGTATGGTGATTCCCTGGAAGTTGAAGGATGCAATTAAAACTGATAAACCTGCTTTTTTAAGTGTGTTCTTGTCAGTTCTTCATAGAGGATCTAGGGCGTAAAGACTGAAACTTTCAGTTGAGGATTTTATTTATTACTGCAGTTGGAAGTCCTGGGTTTCAGAGTCCAAAGGTTTCAGAAGAAAACCATACTTTATCTTCTGATAAAGGGCAAAAGGGTTTCAGAGCAGCCCCACAAAACCACAGTTAAATGGAAGTGCTGAGAATATTGAAATAGTGATGCAGTTCTAATCCATCTTTTTTTCTATCATTTCTGTTTTATTTTTCAGAGGCATGGGCTGGAATGTAACAAGCAGTTGAATGTTGTGGGGTTGGGGTGATTTTGTTGTCCCCTCCTGGCTATGCTTTCCTGTTGCCATCTGGTCACTTGCAAAAGATTCCCAGGAAGCAGGTGGTGGACTTCTGTTGGAATTAGAAAGCATGAAGATGATTCCTCTGGAACATAAGATTGTGCTTGCAGCAGTTTGCAGTTCTAAAAAGGACAGTGACCCATAGCAGACTTTCAGATATCTTGTTTACTTAAATCATCTCAATTTCCCCCTCACCCTCCCAGAAATTCTCATTTCCATTACATTTTTTTGGCTTTGTGTATTTTGCTTTAGTAAAGCATAATTTAGGTTGGAAATAGGCAAGTTTTATTTCCAGCTGGCACTGAATTTAACACATGGGAATATTACTTCATTTTGTTCCAAATACTAAATTTCCAGTTCTAGTTTCCTTGATTATTTGTAATACGTAAGAGTATTCAGAGAAGCGGCTTATTTTTCTTATGAGGCAGTGCATGTACATTCTTGCCTTGATAACTGTAAGAATTTCAGTGCATTTGGTACAGTAGTTCTTGTTCTTACAGCTCAGTCCAAGTTAATCAAGAGGAACTGTATCTTGTACTGTCTAATTTGTTAAAGCAAGTACAAGCAGCAAGTGACAAAGAACTTTCTTTTTTCAAGAGATTCCAAATAATCAGCAAAGCTCAGGTTTGTGATTGCCACTGGTAGTAGAGAATGAAGCAGTTCTTTGAGCCTTGCTAGGTTGAGTTGCAGATCTGTGCAGTCTATTTTGGCTTAGTTTATTGCTTCGATACCTTCAGTGACAGTCTGTTCAGCAAAATAGTTTTTGTTGGGCAATATCATTTGCCAGGATCTTTCTGCTGATATCTCCATGGCCCTTTTTATCTGTGTTCATGAGGTATGCCTGAGGATCTCTTCATCATTACTGCCCCAGAGAGAGGCACCTTTGTACAGTTGTACAGCACTTCCTCAGTGCTGTTGGACGCTCTTTGAAAACAAGGTGTGTTGCATGCTGTACAGTTCTGAACAGAACATACTAAAGAACCATGTTCAGGTTAGTATTTATTCTGTGATTGAAGAATGCCTTAACAGGTGACAGGATTTGGTTTTGGTTCAGGGTTTCTAGACTGCTAGTAAACAGCATCCTTTCAAAAGGCTTCTTTTAAAAGCAATCTTAAATAACTGTAATTGTGGGTGAAGGTGTTAGTAATGATTACAGGTAATAGTGTAATTTAGTGGTCAAGTGTTTTATTTCCATCCCCCCCGGAGTTAAAAGCTTTATGTATCTTTGTTTGAATAAGGGTGTGTATGAGCCAGTAAATATTCAATAAAGTGCTGCGAATGGAATGGGGAAATATGTTGGAGCAAGCACTGAGCTGCAAACAAGAAGAAAAACTAGTGGCTGGAGATTACAAAGTCCTGAGTAGATTCTGTTCTCTGTTAGGAACTGAGTATATAGCTTTTTCCAAAGTGACTTGTTCTAAAGCTGCAAGGTAGATGGTGGAACAGAAGGTGATGGCCTTGCATTTTATTGTGTTGTGAGAGTTGATGATATAGAGATTGCTTCTTAACTGACACTTCAGAAGTAATGCCTTTGAAATGCAGTTAAAAATAGCTGCAATACAAAACCAGTAGTTTTCTTCTGATGCCAAAGCACAAAATAAGCAGTCAGAGTAGTTAAAGCCCAAGTGGTTCTCCAATAGATCTACCAGTCTTTTAGCTCTTTTTCCATGAGTATCAAAAGAAGTTCTGCAGTTTCTGAAATTTGTTTATGAAGGTTAATAATTTTCCCTTTTTAACTGGGAAATAACTTTAAACTGTCATGTGAACTGTGATGCTTGTATGGTTTTTCTGTAATAATGAGATAAGGGAGCTAAATGTATGCACTGGGAACTATAAAATGAGTGAAAGTTAGTGGATATGTTACAAACATAAGGCTAAAGTGGTAGAGCAGCACACTGATGTGGATTTATCAGTTTGGTATGCAGCTGTATTGTGCCTCCACAATCAAAGTACCTGTATATGTCACTGGGATTTTTGGCAGTATCATTGTTTGTTTTTTATATCGTAAGAGAAACTTCATTGCCATTCTTTCTCACTGAGGTTTGGATTAATTTATACATATGTGTCAGAAACTTTGAGAAGCGCTGGGGGGATCAGCATCCTTTAAGTGACACAGCAGTCCAAATCTGTTACACATGGGACATTTTTAGTGTAATTTGATTGTAAGTACTGCAGAGATGGGGACAGAGGCTTTATCATGTGTAAAGAGAGATATGGAGCAACATCGTTTGCTTTCTAGATTTGCTCTGGAAAGTTACTGCGATATGAGTTAAAATGAAGGAAATTCTTAAAGATACAAACAGCTTGACACCTGCAGTCAGCAAAGTAAAATGTCCTTTTGAATAAACAGAATATCAACCATTATATTCAATAACTTCCCTACCTCTGATGTTATGTAAATAATGCAGGTATACTGCAGGCTCCAAGGCAGCACTGTGTGAATGTTTTGTGAGGTTTCTTACCATGGCAAAAGACAATTGCAGTAAGACAGGAATCAGTGTGCATATGGAGTGTAAAATGGCACATGGGTTTATTCCTTTTTGGTGCAGAACTTTGCACTTCCTTTTGTGGAACTTCTGTTTAATCAGCATATTTGTAGAGGGTGAGCTTGGGCCCATTGTCCAGCTGATAAATGAGGTTGCACAGTGTTGGCCAAGTGTGTACCCTGGCTACAGCACAAAGGATTGGCCTTTAGCTGAGTGGTATCCTGCTGACCCCTCAAGTCTTGCAGCTCAAACAGGTTTTCAGTTCACCCCATGGTTCTGTCTGACGCATATGTCGTTTTGTCTGTGAGGATGTTGTACGAGACAGTGTCAGAGGTAACTAGCATCCACTGCTGTCACCACAGTTTCTCATCACAGAAAGCTGTCAGTTTGGCCAAATGTCATTTCCCCTTCATAAAGCCATGCTGACTAATCCAAGTCACCTTCTGTCTATAACACGTTAATAAATGGCTCTGATGAGAATTTGCTCCCTGCCCTTCCCTGGGATTGAGAGGGGACTGACCAGCCAGTAGTTTCTTGGGTTGTTAGACTTGTTCTTTTGAAGAAAGAAGTGACGTGTACCTTTTTCAGTATCTGGGAATGGGGAGAGTCACTCAGAGTTGCTGAGTGACCTTTTCACTTTTGCATGGCAGTTTGGGCTTCACGGAGCTCAAACTTTACTTCAGAGATGTATCAGAAATGTTACTTTTGGCAAATTGTTTTCTCTAGCACATAACAAGTGGGGGAAAAAAAGGTCTGGTTTTAGCATCTCTGTAGATGCTTAGTACTTCCTGAAATGTATCCCTCTTGTGAAAAGAAATATTTGTGTTTACATGGCAGTGGTACTCAGTTACTGGTTTTACTTCCACATGAAACAAGTAGTTCAGTGGTCCATCCCATTGCTGAGGCTTCAGAGGAACACTCTCTTACCCTATTTGCAGGCACAACTACTTTGTGCATTAGTCATTCAAATTAAATAGATACATGCTTTAAATGCAGTCAATCTGTTTGTCTAAGAGAATCCTTATTTATTTAGTTTTAACTGCTGTGGTCATGTCTTTCCAGTAGTTTTGCAGGAAAATTTTTTTAGCCTTTATTTGGTGTAGAAGAAGGGAAAAAGCAATGATGGAGAGTGGGGAACTTTGGGGTTTCCTTTTTATCTTTTTATGAAGAAAAACATTCTATGGAAGAATCTGCTCTGAAGCTGCCAGAACAGAGTGAAAGGCAGAAGCCCTGACACGAAGTGAGTAAGCGTACTCATGCATGAAAATACTTTACATCCACGAGTTGAGAATTAATGCAATAGAATGAGCTAGTCAGTGAACATAACTTAGAGCTGTGGAGGTTCTCCATGTGGCTAGCACGCATGCCACAGAGGAGCAGGGGAATGGGAAACAGGGAAGGCAGCTGCATTAGTGTTTTAATTGTTTTTATGTGGACAAGGCATCCCCTTTGGAAATGAATCCCTTGATTGTTCTCACAGACTGTGCTTTGGTTTGACTTGCAGTGAGCTTGGGTCAGGGAAGCTGACTTGCTTCTGCATAAAACTAAACTGGAAGCTGCAGTCCCGCTGGTGTGGGGCTGTGGGATCAGGGTAGAGCTGTTCCAAAACTCAGACTCCATAAATATGTACAGTATTGGTATTGGGGCTGCAGACCCCTCTTACTTATCTACCCCATCTGTTGTTACATTTTCCTAGTTGCTGATGTGGACATGGCCACAGCAGATCTGGTTAAGGAGGGTACAGTGAGAGTTTAAAGCCTGCAGCACTGGAAAAAGGCTATTGCTATTCTAAAAGATGCTATAACAGTGAAGAGACAAGTCAACTACACTATTTGAGAGGTGTGTACAAGGAGCTCTGGAAAAGATTCGAGTACAATGGCTCTGTAACAAAAGAAGAATCTGTTTTGGCAGGTATTTCCCTCAGTGAAGCTTAGAAGCCATGAGACAGTGCAATAAGCTAATATGACCTAAAAAGGAATAGGCCTATTTTTACATAGAAATTTTAGAAAGGAATTCTTTTAGTTTCTCTTGAATGTGTGCAGTAGGAACAAGTGTACAAAATGAAGCAGGAAAAGGCTTCAGGAAGGAAAAAAAGAAATGAACCAAAAAGAAACATGAACTGAAAGAGAAACTTTTATGTGGATTTTTGTTAACAAAAGATGCATGTAAATGCATATCCAAATGTATTAAAGGAACACCTGTTACACTTCCTAACCCTGGATTTACTTTTGGAAAATAGTGAGATGGACACTGGTTTAGAAGGAGTTAGATTAGAAGCTCTTAGTCTTTCAACTGAGAGCCTTAGGAAATGAATATACAAACATATATGTACAAATGTGCTGGAAAAGTAATTAAACATTTAAGAATTAAATCATAAAATAAATCTTGTTATATAATTGCATTTTTTTTAGATCTATTACCTTTGTCCTCTGATTTTAGTAAAGCAGTTTGATTTACAGTTTGCATTAGTAATGCATTGAAAGAAGTAAATTATCTTAACTGAGAACTATGTCATGAGATGGATGTTGTAGTTGAATGTGGCAGGAAGGTGGCTGCTTGGGGTAGAAGAAGCTGTTCTGTTTGGAGTTCCCCTGTTCCCTGTGTATTCACTCTTTTTCTCCATACTATTGCAAATACTGAGAGGAATTGAATTTGTAAGGAATTCATCTTTAGGTACCTTCATATTTTAACTTTCATGGTAAATATGTTTTGTTTTTCTTGATACATATCAGTAGCAGTGTGGCAGGAGCATGCAGGAGGCTCAGTGTGAGGTGTTTGCACGTTTATGCATTAGGGTATGTGTTAGTGTGAAACTACAGTGTCACTTGCTGTCATTGTATAGAGAAACTTGAACAAAAATATACATAGGAATGTTCTGAGAGAGGAGATATAAATGCTGCTTGACAGTTGGTTAGACTGTGTTCAGAAATGTCTGAGAGTAAAACCAAACTCTCCTCATCCGGTGTGAGAGGCTTTGTATCCCAACTTTAAATCAGTGTGTGTTGTGTGTAATTTGTCTCCTTGGCCATCATTGTCTGACCACTTCATAACAGGCAAAAATTTAATTATCTTATGGTGTGTATTTTTATCTTGGCAGGTTTTGTTCATGTGTTTTATGTGGAATAACTTCTAATCATTGAGTATCTTTGTTTGAAATATGGAAATGTTAATCTGTGGTTTTCCTCATACTAACTTGTATTTCAGAAGAACTGTTAAAACTGCAGAAAGATGGGTAAAAGGGAAGTGCTTTGAGGTATCTCTTCCAGGCAATCATCCGTTGATAAATCACAAGTATGAAAATTGCTTAAAGGAATAAAAATATCTTACAATTGTGACTTAAAATTTTTGTTCTGGGTGGTAACATTGGGATTATTTCATTGCCCAATTTAATAACATGAATAAAGTGGCTTATGGCTTGTGGATTTGTGTATCCATCTTTTCTCACTACCGTATCACATAGCTAATGCAGTGGTAAGTGGAAGCTTCCAGATAAATTCCTTCTTTCCCCTTCCATAGTAACAGGCAGGAAGAGACTTTGGTGAAGTTCTTCAGAGAATTTCCTTTTCATCTTTCATGATAAGGGCTAAAATAACCTGTTGCAATCATTAGCATTAATACTTGAGATGCTCAAGACTGGGGTTTTGCTTTGTAGGACCCTCTTAGCCTCAGAGCCAGCTGAAGCATTAATGTAGCTGTGGGGCAAAATGAGATTTTTATAGAGCAAGCAGAACATAAATATTCCTGCTTTTGGTAAGTCTTGTTTTGTAATTCTTTTGGACTCCATCTCTTCAGTGCTTCTTTGTGCTCGGAGCTCTCTGCGGTTAAAATATGAGTAGTTTTGAGAAACATAATACATGAATTTGTTTCATAATTCAGATATTTCTGAGCAGATAGGGCGTTAGAGTACAATCTTCCTTGTGTAAAGTGTAACCAAGGTTGCATGCTGCAGAATATTGGTTTGATGAACCAGCTGCAATTCAAAATGCAATTCAAAGCAAATACTAAATGCTTTTGGCTACCTGCTTGGTGTACTGGTAGTGCACAATTACCAGTGACTGCTCATAACCACCTGGCCACACCACCAGCTTTTCCCTTGAGAAAGTTCTCCTCCAAGGTTACCACAGGAAAATGTTTATACTTTTGAAGTACTTTCTTTTAAAAACCTGGAAATCTAACAATGTTGCTTTTTAAAAGTGAAAAATAAAAGGGGCTTTCGCCCATTCGGGCTCTGTCAGCACATGTCTACCAATGACATTGCTTCAGTCTTTGCAATTGTCTTGTCTTCTTTGAGGAAGGGTGTCCCTGAAGTTACAGCACGGTTTATTTTTAACCTGTATTTCCACCAAGCTCCATGTAGGACGTGCTTCACAGTGCAAGGAAGGGGAAGAATCGAAACAAAGCTGTAAGTAATTTTTACAAGATGTAGAAGCTCTGATTGCTGAAAGTTGATGCCTTTTTTTTTTCTTAGAGATGTCTAACAGTCCTAATAACAGGAATTGTGTAAGGTCAAATGAACTTTGGTATTTGGAAGAACTAAAAGAGTATTTCTCTATGTGTTCCATTGAGGAGTCCCTCCCATGGGATACAATACTTAACAAACTTCTCCAGTGTGGGGCTTTCCCGTGGGCTGTGGTTCTTTAAGAACTGTTCCAGCATGGGTCTTTTCCATGGGATGCACTGCTTCAGGAAAACACTCCTCTGGTGTGGGTCCCCGTGGACCACAGGTCCTGCTAACAAACCTCCTCCTGCATGGGCTCCTTTCATAGAATCATAGAATAGTTTGGGTTGGAAAGGACCTTAAAATCATCCAGTTCCAACCCCCCTGCCATGGGCAGGTACACCTCACACTAAACCATGCCACCCAAGGCTCTGTCCAGCCTGGTCTTGAACACCACCAGGGATGGAGCATTCACAACCTCCCTGGCCAACCCATTCCAGTGCCTCACCACTCTAACAGGAAAGAACTTCTTGATATCCAATCTATACCTCTCCTGTTTCAGTTTGAACCCCTTACCCCTTGTCCTATCACTACAGCCCCTAATGAAGAGTCCTTCCCAGCATCCCTATAGGCCCCCTTCAGACACTGGAAGGCTGCTATGAGGTCTCCATGCAGCCTTCTCTTCTCCAGCCTGAACAGCCCCAACTTTCTCTGGAGATGCTCCAGTCCCCGATCATCCTTGTGGCCTCCTCTGGACTTGTTCCAACAGCTCCATGTCCTTTTTCTGTTGAGGACACCAGAACTGCACACAATGCTCCAGGTGAGGTCTCACGAGAGCAGAGGGGCAGGATCACCTCCTTGGCCCTGCTGGTCACGCTGCTTTGGATGCAGCCCAGGATACGGTTGCTTTCTGGGCTGTAAGCGCGCACTGTTGGCTCATGTTCATATTCTCAGCAATGACCCCCCTCAAGTCCTTCTCCTTGGGCTGCTCTGAATCTTCTCTTTGCCCAACCTGTAGCTGTGCCTGGGATTGCTCTGATCCAGGTGTAGGACCTTGCACTTGGCATGTTTAAACTTCATGAGGTTGGCATCAGCCCATATCACAAGGTGGACTGCAGCCTCCTGCCAGGAGCCTGCTCCTGTGTAGGCTCTGCACAGGCTGCAGCTTCCTTTGGGGCATATCTGCCTATTCTACTGTGGAATCATCTATGGTCTGCAGGGGACAGCCATAGTGTTCTCCATGGGCTGCAGGGGAATCTCTGCTCTGTTGCCTGATAACACCTCCTCCCCTACTTCTTCACTGACCTTGGTGTCTGCAGAGTTGTTTCTTTCACATTTTCTTACTCCTCTCCCACACAACAGCTGCACAGTGGTTTTTACTCTTTCTTAACTGTGTTATTGCAAAGACACTACCAGCATCTCTGATGGGCTTAGCTGGGACCAATGGTGGATGTCCTGGAGCTGGCTTTCTCCAGCACGGCACAGCTCCTGGTCTTTTCTTGCAGTGATTTACCCCTGCAGGGTCGCTGCTACCAAAGCCACATAAATCCAGTAAAACCACCTGCTATGGAAACAGGTTTGGGGCTAAATTTGGTAAGCTGTCTTTGATAAATGAGAACATTGTGTACTCATTGCTTTCAGGGATTTGATGCTCCATCAAGAAATGGCAACCAACAGTTGTTTCAAGATCTTGCTATATAGGCTAAGCTTCCACAAGAAGCAGCCCAGGAAAATAGTTTGCCCATCATGAAATGGATAAAAGAGCACAAACCCTTATAAACCAACTTTGTGTTGTCAGCCTATAATAACACATGGGTACTTCCAGCCATGAAAGGAACAGGCTGGAATATCTGGTTTCTTGACTGAAAAACATTGTCTTGCTTTGTGAGTAGCAAGGTGAGTGCTTCCCTTACAGTCCACAGATCAGAACATAGATCAGGTGTGCACAACCACGAAAAGCGTTCTCCTGAATCCTCATCACACAAATACTCGGATGAAGCGTAGTTTGGAGTCAATGCAGCATTGTGCTGGAACTGTACTATTACAGAATCTTTTATAACAAGGGTTTAAAAGGCTAAAATAAGTTTCTAAAAGCAGTGATTTGTAAGGGGTTAATCCAGTTACTGTCCAGTTAATACCAATGAATCCAACGGTTTAAAAATGTGATTGTTGTAGCGTGATTCAAGTTTCACTCTCTTCCTAAAAGCAGTTTAATTCTCTCTGCTGTGGGTTAACATGTGTGCCAAGTTTAATATATCTTGTTTTCCAACTGTGGTATTTAAGAACCAGGCATTTTAAATATTGCTCTATTTCTAAGATTACAGCAGTTCAACCAGTTTTGGCTTAGTGGTTTGCACATATGAATTGTTGTCCTCTTTGAAATGTATTGTACCATGAGAAGGAAACGGCTGAAATAAAAATAGACCATCTCTTTGTTTTTACAAATGGTTTTAATTCTCTCAGGCAGCTCTCTGCAGTGGCTTTCCTTGCGAGGCTTCTTGGAATCAAGCAAAAGGCGTATGATATGCATGTACACTTTTGTCTTTTGTTCTTCTCTGAGCATTTCTTACAAGTCGGTAAAAGCTGCATCGTTTTAGTCAGGAAGGAAATTCATTGGCAACTTACGTGAGTTGGTGGAAAAACCTTCTCTGTCCCTTTTGTCCTGCGTGCCACAGCCTTAGCCTGAGAACAGCTTGTGGTTGGGGAATTACTGATGTGCTGCTGAAAGGGAAGAAACTGTCAAACTACTGGATTCCCCCTTCCACACCCCTTTTAGTGTTGTATATCGCAGTACTGTTTCTTGAAATGTCTTTTTTTCCAATTGTTCAGTATCAAATGCTATCTGTATGTAGAAAGAAGTCCTATGAAGTATTTCTGTCAAGGGGCAGGTTATGCAGGCAGGATTCTGGGTGCACAGGGATGTTTATGAATGAATTCTCTATAATTTTGATGTAAGTCTTTGGTTTGAGAGGCCTGAAGACATAGTTTAATTTGGATTGCAGACAGTATTGTTGGAAGCATTTTTGTCTGCGTGTTGAAGTTGATGGACCAGTTCTATCTGCAGTTTGCATAAGGAATGCTGGTGATCCCTGGTATTGAGGTAAAAGTTACAGTGTGAATATCACGGGGTGTCTGGCCACATTTCTAGAGTTATTCTGTCTTTCCTCAGGCAATCTCTTTGTTTCGATAGTCAGGTTGAATGTTTTTCAGCTCTTTCAACTTAGAAACTGTGGATTCAAAAGAGTTTCCCATGTTTGGTTCTCTTTTGAAGTGGTACTCAGCAAACCCAAGGAATAGGTGCTGAGGATTAATGTTGCATAATTAATTGTCCCAGTGCTTTTAGGAAGGTGTTTAAGGCTATGAATCTGTAATTCCTCAGTCTTTGATACTATCATTTTAAATATGTTCATAACACAGCATAGAGCCATCTTCTGATGCTATTGTAGGGTATCAGTAGGGTGTCAGACTGATCATTTATATTGTGTATGAGGTCGGTGGAAATTAGTATGACAAATCTCAGTGAGACTTTACAGGAAGGGAATGTGGTATTTACTTCTGAAGTCTCAGTTTAATTTTACCCACTCCACTCATTCTCTCTTACAAATCATTTCTTCTTTTCTCTCACACTTGTGTACTCACAAGCACCAGGACATTTGTGTGTTGAGGTGGTATAGTCAGTGTCTCTTATGTGCAGTATGGAGCTAATGGTATCTGTCAGCTGTTTGTCATGCTTTTGGGTTTCTTTTGGTGACAACCTACTTTATAGGTGGATGTTTGGTATCCTATGGGAGTTGTTTTAAGCTTAGTCCTTTGCTTTAGAATCTGGCTTACTTCAGCCCTCATAAATCCAAAGTAAAGGCTTAAGTTGGATTTTTATTCCTTATTTGGAATATCCATATCCTTGTAGCTGCAGTATGTTTTCCTGCTGGGCTAACAGGAAAAGGAAGGATGTATGTGATGTAGTGTAATCCTGCTGGCATGCTCTTTAACCCACAGGGTCCTTTGCTGGCCAGTCAGCTGCATCTTATCAGAGTGAAGGCATCCTGGTCTTGACACAAACACTCCTCAGAAAAGAAGTGTCCTTTGTTATCAATAAAAGCTATTCTTTTAACCTTTGTTTTGCTGATTTTTCCAGGTTTATACATGCATGTTTCCATTCCTCCTTAGTTCATACTAATCTTAACATCTCCATTACAGCTGTCTACAAGGTATGTTTACCTGTAGCAGAAAAACATCCAATAGGAATATTCAGGATAATAGTTACCCAGATAATCTCACTCATAAAATTACACACATATATATATATACACACCTGTTGCAGGAGATAAAAGAAGATACGACTTCTGACTCTGAAATACCGCTGTACTTCAAAAGGGTGTAGAAATGAAAGCCTGTAAGCAGATGCAAAAAGAAAGTGGTTCTTGTGTAGAGCCAGAAGTACAGTGGATCGTATCTGTTGTAGATATAAATTAAATGGGGGGAAAAATGTAAAATGCACATTTTTAAGGTGGCATAATGGGTGAAGTTTCTACTTCAATGTCAAGGATTTCTCATTAGCAAGCCCACAGTAGGGAAAGGACTAAAGTTGGATACCTCTTCTCTTATGGTTCTTGGTTTATCTATCTTGCTTTCCCCTTGTTGCAGCCTCTGAAAATCATGTCACTTGGGTGGCTTCCCAAAGTGATTAAATTGTATTTCCCATAAACATATTTTTATTTAGTCTATTGAATTGGCTCAAGTGTTGTCTTTGAGTCTGCATCTTACTCATTCTTACCAGAGCAGCTGCTTTATGTGGCTTTGTGAATAGTTAGAGTGTGTGTGCAGTAGAAGGGAGATGTGCATGTGGTGCTGGGTCTAACCTGGGGGAGTACTTTTGCTGATAGCAGTGGGGGTATGTCGACACCAGCTCAGCAGTTCAGCCTAGAGTCTCGGGCTGGTTTCCAGTATGCTCTGCATTTCACAGCTGTTCAACAGGCCATTTACGCGTCTGGATTTTAAATTTCAGCAGATGTATTGCAGCACAGACTACTTCGGTTTTTACTGCCTTTCTACTGAATAGGTGTAGTGCTTCTCACATGCAGGAATGGCCATTCTGCTGTTAAAACCCTCTGTTTCCATTCCTTATATAAATATCCCTTGATGCAGACCTCATAATTGCTTCCCTTTCCAACGTGTACTCAACCCTCATTATAATATGTGTCTACTCTTTTCTTCCTGGTTGATTACTCAGCAGTTTCTTTCTCTCTGTGTCTTGTTACTTATTTGGACAAAACTGACCCTGTCCTTGAAACTTATTTTAGGGGGAAGAAAACCTTACAAAAATGTCAAACAGTGAAACCAGCTCTGTCACAGCCCTTTTTAATTTAAAGATGAAACTTGAGCAGTTAAAATAACTGCAAATTTGCTAAACAAGTAAGTTGACAAACTAGCTGGCTCTGCCTGGGCTTACTGGGTGATTACAGCTAATGCTTGAGAGAACTTCTCCACTTTATCCATGCCTTCAGTGAAAAAGAGGCTTCAGTGTTTGGGGGGAAGGAGGGGAAGCATTTATATTTTATTTCTTGCACACAAAAAAGTGCCGTATCAATGTGAACAGCTGACTCTGACCTTGCTCTCAAATACCTACTCTCATCTCTTCCTAATTGTATGGAATTCCCATTCCTGTTGATAAAAATAACTGTTGTAAAGGGGACATGTTACAGTTCATGTGTTTTTTTCAAACAGAACTTTGCATACTTTACACTTTCCGCAGAAGCCTGTATTCCTGCGTTACACAGTGGGGTTGTCAAAACCACTGTTCCTAGCTGTAGTAAATAAGCTTTTTCATGATGCAGTGATGCTTTTTAGTGGGTTATTGAACCAGCAAATGCACTTTGGATTGGGGAGCCTGTGAAGAGCAGGTTAGCCTCTTTTGAAAATGAATTACTAAACATCAGGTTTACAGCAGCCAACAATGTGCAATTATTTCAGTAGTTTTTAAATTATAAAGAGCATGTGCCAACATATTTTCAGAGCTATGCATGTATAATCCATAGTCACGGGGTTTCATTCTGACCTAGTTGTCTCTTCTATTCATTGAAATAAATAGGAAACAGTATTACCTTCCTCAGTAAGCCAGTTATTTAACATGAATCCCATCACTGAATAAAGTCATTGTAAGTTGAATTCCTGTAATGCTCTGAAGATCTCTCAAGCCTTTTGCAGCGTTTTATTTTGATGTGTACTCCCTGATTCTGTAGGGTAAGAAGCTTCTTCCCAATTCCTCCCTCACTTTTCTTTAACCAAGAAGCACTCAAAGCTGCATTCAAAGTGCTCCCCCCTCTTTCTCCTGATTTCTTAAAAGAAAAACATGAGGATCATCCCCTTCTGCCTTCCCTTTTCGTAGTGTTTGTAGCGTCTGGGCTGCACTCCGCTAGAATGCCTTCGTTATTCCACTCCACTCTCACCAAAAAAAAGATCTGGTGATGAAGTTTGCCATCTTGGATTAAAATGCCACTGCAGATGATGCAGTTTGGCCTGGCAGCATCAGGTCATGCCACAGGGGAGGCTTCTGAGAAAGCTCACTACTTAGAGGTGGAATTCAAAGAGCTGAATCCCAAAAGGATGTGTGTGCTGTATTTCTTACTGTGAGGGAGATGCATTTTCAGGCATGTTTGTTCAGACCTGCCTGAGTACAAACACTGGCATATGCAATAATGAAGCTGGTGTAATTTATCTGATAATCTACACATTATGGGAGCATGTTATAAAACCAGACCTCCTGCCTACCTGGGAGTAAGTGTGCAGCCACTGAAGAAATTCAGGCGAGTGTTTGAAAGGTTTCGTTTTGATGACAAGAAGATGTTAATTCTGTATTATTCTGTATTGTATCTTTTTATGTATCATAATATATCTTTTTATATGACAGATAATTTGTCTTGTTCATTTCTGAGGAAATTCTGCTTAGCTGATCCTTCGCTGAGTGTTTGTTGTGCTGCTCTGCTCTCTCTGTCACAGCCTTCAAACCTTGCAGCTAGTGTTTCTAAATCACAAACGCTGGCAGGTTTCTTAGAAAAGGGTAGCAACATCTCAGGGCAAAAATGGCACTGTAAGCCATAACATCATGTAAAACAAAGGAAAACCAGGGAGAAAGAACCCAAACACACAAACTCAAATCAATGTATGAAGATGTGCGTAACTTTCTACTACATAAAAACCGCATGTGTGTACATTCTGGGTTTGTGGAAGTACTGTTTGCAGTACAGTGAATTAGAGAGCAGGCACAGCTACTTTATAGTGATTTCTCAGAGTAGTTTTGCTCAGAAAAGGATTATTTATGACATAATTTGAAGGCAGTCATCGAGCTCATTTCCACTCGCAAGAGTTCTGAAAGTCTCATACAGTTAAAATGCTTGTTGGTGTTCACACGTGCCTACACAAGCAGGCCCTTCGCATCCAGTTGCTGACAGAACCGCTTGTCTTAAATGATTTGCTTTTCACAGAATCCTGAATGTGTTTTCTATTGTAATAAAACCAAATGGCAATATCTTAATGATGATTCCAGAGTGTATGTTGTCTTATTTTTGTGATTAAGTTTTTAAGCAGCCCTAGGCTGGTTTTCAGTTGAAATCCTATGCAGTGCTACTATTAAAGATAGCTCTTAATACAGTGGTTTCTTACCAAAGAGACTTAATTTGTGTCTTTGTTATATAAACAAAAGAGGAGCTAAACACTAAAAATTGAGCTTAAATACAGAAATCAGATGGATATGTGTGACTGGAGGGGTATATTGTGTTTTGCAATCTCTTTGTGCTTCTAAGTGTAGTTCATTAATCATCACGGATTCATATTTGACTAATGAATGTATTTTAGCCTTGTTTCCTGAGAAAATAAGGTATATACAATTCCACCTGCTGATCCTGCTCAGTTCATCCCCTTTTCCTGTGTGTTGCACTGCAGGCTTTGATAATTGCTGACCCACTCCAGCAAAAAATTGAGGGAGATGGAGGTGTCAAAGTTGGTTAAATTTCTGAGTTATAAAAATCTGGACAGAGTGTATATATATGCATGGTAGGGAGAAGGCTTGGAAAAGGCGTAGATTAGTGCCCAGCTGAGAGAGAAGCTGCAGTGTGAGTTCAGCTCTTCCTTGCTGGGTGCCTGGCATGAAACCAGGGATTCTGTTTGCTCAGTCTTTTTCCTCTGGTGGTCAAAAAGAGCAGCAAAGCTATTGGAGTTGAGGTGTTTGAAAACCTGAGAAATAGGCTGTTGAAGTGTAGGGTACAGGTAGATTGTTGCTTCCTGAGTCTTTTCTTGGAACTCTTTCTTTTCCTGGTTAACCAGTGGAGCTTGCTGTAAATGAGGAGCTGCTGGATATTGGCAAGTGTGCAATAAAGTAAGACTCCAAAGTTTGATTGCTCAAAAATAATTAGAAATGTTATAGCAGCTGAGAGAACTCAACAATCAAAGCCAGATTGGACTGGCCTTGAGCAACCTGGTCTAGTGGAAAGTGTCCCTGCTGATGGCAGGGTATTTGCAGTGTATGAGCTTTAAGGCCACTTCCAACCCAAACCAGTCTGGGATTCAATGTGTAATGTAGCTGCTTTTCTTCTAGAAGCACTGGGAGGCAACAGGTTCTTTAAGTTGTGCCAAGATAGTTAGTGAAAACCGTGTCTCGCTCCTTATGTGCTTGCATGTATACATGTGGTAACTCAGCAAACGTTGCAGGACAGGCACTGCAGATGTGATTAACCTGCTAGGATTTTTTCTGCACATTCTCAAAATGGTGAAATGTTCATAAAGTCGTTTTAATGAGTGTATTTTGCAAGCTTAGAAATGAAAGTGGGCTTTAGCACGTGCTCCTGAGTAGATGTTGTTTGCTGTATATGCCTACAATATGACTTCAGTTAGAAATTATCACCTTCAGTAATTGCATTTGTATTCTGGGCAGTGTTATTTCTCCAGGTGGAAAATAGAAGCTCCTCTGTAAATGCAAACTCCTTGAGGCTATCCTGCATGTCTGTGTTGGTCATGGTGCTGGTCAGCTGCTTTTTTAAAGTATAAAGGACACCTAGTGAGTTCGGTAGAAGGATCAGAATAAGAATCTTCCATTAAATCTTCTACATTTAGACTACTTTTGAAATACCGATTTTAAAAGCTTTCTCACTTGAGCAGGATTTATATTTGTGTGATTTCCATCTGGAATCTAGTAATGAACAGTACTGAACTCCACTGATAACACTGCATACTGTTATAGCAAGTCGTTAGTCCTCTTTTTGGTGGTGTCAAATTCTCCAGTAATTCACTATCAGCAAGCTGTAGGATGCAAGAACTTCACATTCTTCTTATCCTATTGGAAGCTACCTGTGGAATTATCAGTCTCATAGTAATTGTCACAGGAAACAGATTGCAGGCTCTAAAAAGAAAGTTGGCATATTCAGACCTAGTCTCCTTCTGCAAGTAATGTTGTGCATGAGGAGGGCAAGAGCTGTGCTTGGTTAGACCGCTTCTGGTGTTATCAGTCCATTTATATGTGTATAGCCTTTTGTGCTCAAGGTACAGATATTAGCATGGAAGCTTCCTTGGTGGAAAGAATATAGTGTTCAGAAAATTACCTGGGAGCTGGCATGTGGTATTTGATCTGTTCTGGGGTTCCAATTTGGTGGCTGACCATGTGCAGCAATGGACTGGGAAACGTGTGTATACCCAATATCCAGCCCCTTGGCCAAAGAAGCTGAGCCTATACTAGGTGGAAACCCAGAGAGGGGTCAGACACATAGATGGATGAATGGGTTTGTGGTAGGTTATGACCACAGAACACAATGAAGAGGGAGCACAGTGTGAGAGGGATGCAGTAAGTTGTATCTAGCACGTAATTTGGAGTTCTCAAGAACCCATTCATTTTCCATTGGGTAATGT
The DNA here is from genome assembly GCA_002631895.1 of Agapornis roseicollis. Taxonomy (NCBI): domain Eukaryota; kingdom Metazoa; phylum Chordata; class Aves; order Psittaciformes; family Psittacidae; genus Agapornis; species Agapornis roseicollis. The sequence continues at coordinate 131,405 of NDXB01008055.1, forward strand.
GCTGTAGAGGTTTATATTTAGTTTAGTTTGTAAGGGAAGTAGAGCTGAAAACGCATCCTAAAAATGAATAGGAGACAAGGATGGCTGGACGTTTCTAAAGTGATGTCTGTTTTTAAAGTAGTAGCATGCTGTTTCATTGCTGTTAATTTTGAAGCTCTGTGATGCATACTGTACACTTTTTCTCCCCCTGCTTCCCAAAACCCAAACTGAATTGAATGAAGTTCAAAGAGTAGTAGGAATATGTGCATGCTTTGGTGCTAGGAGTCCAGCCTAGCACCAGGTTAGCACCCACTACCACACCAGTGTGAGGACTGGGTTGTGGTAAGAGGTCAGGTTGAGCTCAGATGAAAGGTATCTCATCCTCTTTCAAAAGTGATCAATTTCCTCTCTTATTTAAGTGCTTTATGGAATTACAGCCCCTCTCTGTTGACTTGACCTGAGTCAATTCTGAGAGATACAGAAATTTAAAATCCACTTTTTAATTGAATCGTTCATTTTCAGTCTTTTTTCCTATGCTTGTGGGTTGTTTGGTTGGTTTTTTTATGTATAACCAAGTAATATCTAACATGGGCAGCTAAATTTACCCAGGACTTATGACACTGAAGTAGGCTGATACTTCTAGACATAAGAGGTACAGCAAACTTTGCAATGAGAATGTCATTCCCCCTCAGTTACTTGATGAATGGAAGGGACAAAATCAAAAGACTTCTTTTGCGTAGGACATGAATATTTACAGATCATGTAATAGTAGAGACTAAGCCCTTTGTAAACCATTCTCTAGAGTGCGGGAGAAATGCAAAGGAACTAGAAAGAAAACAAGCATGGTGGGTTTGTTTGCAGTATAATGTATCTACATGCCAAAAACCAGATGATTTAATTTTTGAGTTTCTGAGGATTCAAATGTTTACGTTATGTCTTCATCCAGATTCAAGATCCAGCCCCTATTATGGCTGGCAGTGGGTCCAGATCAGGACCATCCAGTGGGTTATCCATGAAATCACAGCTTCAGATCACTGGTAAGCCTTTTGAAAGGAAATCTCTCTTCTGGTTAGAGACATAGAAGTGTTTTCTTTCTCACAATAAATTGCAAGTCACTAGCATGTTGTATTTCGGGGACAAAACCCAAGAAGAGTTGCATAGTAAAATTGAAGGTGTCTTGCCATCATTACTTGACAGCTGTTTTATTCAGGATTTTATCAAAAATGCATAAAAAAAAAGGAATAACTGTTTTTAAATGCTGTTAAGTAAATTGTACAGAACAGTCCTCTGAAATGTAATCCTGTATTGTGATACTGCTTTCAGTTAACACTTGACATAATACCAAATCCAGCATTTACTCCTAACAACCTCAAGCTAAGTGAATGTAAAGTGCTGTTCATTAAATTTGACTTATTGCTTCTCCCTTGTGACATGTTTTTGTGGCCACCGTTATAAAGGAGCTTTAATAAACACATTGGTAAGAATACGGATGTAGTTGATCACCTGTAGATTGCATTGGAATGGATTTGCCTGCCATGCTTTGCTTTTTCAGTGCCCCACCAACAGAGTTGCTGTTGGAACTTAATTCCCAAGTTTTACTCACTCTGACAAACTTTACTGAAGCATAATAGCTGAAGCCTGGGCATATGAGATCTGTGGATGTAGACAGGTCTAGGTTTAGAAGCATCAAGGGAATATTTTGAAGGCTCAGCGTGGGAGATCTGTGGGTACATGCAGACGTTTCACAAAGTTGATATTATGGGGATGAAAAGAATTGTCAAAAATAGATGGAAAAGTTAAGCTAGAAAGAAGGTTGGAATTGAGTAAGTTGGACTGGCTTTAGCTGTCACCTTGAGGTCACAAGCTTGTTTTTTCTCAGTGGGCCATGAGTCTTTAAGAGAAATCTGGTTCCTACCTGTTGATACTGGAGAGAAAAAAAAAATGAAGAGGTTTGGAAGGGGGGTACATCCTTTACATAGCTATGAAGAGCAGAGATAAGGATTGAAGTGTTGATTGCTGTCTAAGGCTTCCTCTGTTAAAGACCTGTGACTCACATAAAGAAAGGAAAATGAAAGGAATGGCTTTGTTTAGAAATAAGACTGTTAAGATATTTGCATGGTTCTCAGTTTGTGTGCAGTTGAGCCATAGTCTGTAAGCAAACTATTTCCTGTGCAAGCAGGAGTTACTTTATCTGTAAACAGCACCTGCCCTACCCTCAGCTCCCTGTTCACTGCCTTCATGAGATTTAAATCAACTTTCAGGTTGTCTGGTTGAGAGAACAAACCTTGAAACTAAGTAGAAGACTGGTGATTTATGCTGCCTCAAAGTAGGTCTTTATGTCTTTGAGATAGCAATGTTAAGGCATGAGATGCTGTAGTACAGAAGTATAGAGACATGATGGGAAGGCAAGGGAAGCTATTTGTGATAATTAATGTTAGCTAACTGGAGTTAATTTCTGTAAGATGTCTTTAATAGAGAAAGAGTTTCCCTTGAGAGCAGTTCAGAGCAGTTTATACTAAGCTACTTGTCTAAATCTCTAAAGGAGCAGAGACTAAAAGGGGAATCTAGGTAGATTAGCCATATGGGCTTGAATTAGCCATCTTTTTTTAAGGATGTAGTGCAGCTGAGGTGAGTGACAAAAACCCAGGAGACCAAGTTGTTATTTGTTAGAACAGAGTGGACTTCACTGCCCAATTATCTTAAGTACTGAAATTTGCCTTAAATACTGGCTTGTGAATTTAGTGTTATGAAGGAGCCCAAGAACACTCCTGATCAGGTCAGAGGTCAGGGGCAGGCTGGTGCATACACATGCTGCTTTGGCTACATGGAGGCAGCATAGCCATGGTTGTTTGGAAAGACAGGAGTGTTACAGTCAATGCTGTTGAGTGTTTAAAACCAAAACAAACCGAAAATCAAACCACCAAAAAAACTCCACAACCAAACAAACAAACCATCAAGACGTATGTGCCAGTTTATGTTCATCCCCAATCCTGTCCTGTGTGTTGTCCCATGTGTTCTATCTGTCCCCACCTCAAACCTCTAGAGCAGCAAGTCAAAGAATCATATCTTAGAGAGTGATTTGTGTTGGAAAGTCCCTTAAAGCTTATCCAGTTCCAACCCTGGCCAAAGGTGGGGACCCCTTCCACTGGAGCAGCTTGCTCCAAGCCATGTCCAACCTGGCCTTGAACACTGCCAAGCATGGAGCAGTCACAGCTTCTCTGGGCACCCTGTGCCAGCGCCTCAGCACACTCACAGGGAAGAGCTTCTGACTAATAGCTCATCTTAATCTCCCCTCTTGTCAGTTTAAAGCCATTCCCCTTGTCCTGTCCCTACAGGCCCTTGTAAAAAGTCCCTCTCCAGATTTCTTTTAGGACCCCTTCTAGATCAGTAGAATCATAGAATAGTTTGGGTTGGAAAGGACCTTCGGATCATCCAGTTCCAACCCCCCTGCCATAAGCAGGGACACCTCACACTAAACCATGCCACCCAAGGCTTTGTCCAACCTGGCCTTGAACACTGCCAGGGATGGAGCATTCACAACTTCCCTGGGCAACCCATTCCAGTGCCTCACCACTCTAAAAGGAAAGAATTTCGTCCTTATCTCCAATCTAAACCTCCCTGTTTAAGTTTGAACCCATTACCCCTTGTCCTGTCCCTACAGTCCCTAATGAAGAGCTCCTCCCCAGCATCCCTATATGCCCCTTCAGATACTGGAAGGCTGCTATGAGGTCTTCATGCAGCCTTCTCTTCCCCAGGCTGAACAGCTCCAACTCTCTCAGCCTGTCTTTGTATGGGAGATGCTCCAGTCCCTGATCATCCTCGTGGCCTCCTCTGGACTTGTTCCAACAGCTCCATGTCCTTTTTCTGTTGAGGACACCAGAACTGCACACAATGCTCCAGGTGAGGTCTCACGAGAGCAGAGGGGCAGGATCACCTCCTTGNCCTCCTCTGGACTTGTTCCAACAGCTCCATGTCCTTTTTCTGTTGAGGACACCAGAACTGCACACAATGCTCCAGGTGAGGTCTCACGAGAGCAGAGGGGCAGGATCCCCTCCTTGGACCTGCTGGTCACGCTGCTTTGGATGCAGCCCAGGATACGGTTGCTTTCTGGGCTGTAAGCGCACACTGAAGGTGGCTCATGTTCATTTTCTCATCGACCACCACCCCCATGTCCTTTTCCACAGGGCTGCTCTCAATCTCCTCTCTGCCCAACCTGTAGCTGTGCCTGGCATTGCTCCAACCCAGGTGTAGGACCTTGCACTTGGCATGGTTCAACGTCATGAGGTTGGCATCAGCCACCTCACAAGCTTGTCAAGGTCCCTCTGGATGGCATTCCTTCCCTCTAGCGTATCCACTGAACCACACAGCTTGGTGTCATCGGCAAACTTGCTGAGGGCGCACTCAATCCCACTGTCCATGGCAGCAACAAAGATGTTGAACAAGACCGGCCCCAAACCGGTCCCTGAGGGAAACCACTCGCCACTGGCCTCCAGCCGGACACTGAGCCATTGGCCACAACTCGTTGCGTGCGGCATCCAGCCTGTTCTTTATCCACCAAGTGCCCCACCTGTCAAATTGATGTCTCTCCAATTTAGAGACAAGGATGTCGTGTGGGACAGTGTCGAACGCTTTGCAGAAGTCCAGGTTGTTGAGGTCAAACTGCTCTACCCCTGTCCATCAGTGCCATGATTTTTCAAAACAAAAGGGACCTCAGCATTTGCCTTTCTCTTTTCTGCAAGTTTGCATTTACACAGAACACTGCACACAAACTTGTTTTTCTTAATTATGGTTTTTGTCACCAGAAGTGGTGGCAGTTTTCCATGATTCCTTAGTGAGGAAGTCAGAGCATGTTTTGAGGTTTTTATCAAGCAAGTGTAATAAACTCCTGGAATTCTTTTGGCTGGTGATAAGATGAGGTTGTAGTAGAGATTTTCTACTTTCAACACCTAAGCCCTTTTGTGGATCTTATACTGATTATTATTAATTGTAGTGTCTGATCCTACAGAAGTGCTGTTCCATGTTTTAGGCCTATGTGTGAGCTATAGCATCATATAAAATGTTCTGGAATGCAAGAGCATTTTTGTCCATCTAACGTAGGTCTTTTTTTCTTGAGTGTTGTTGTCAGGCATCAGTGACTTGATACTTGAATACTGGAGCACACAACTGAAAAATAGTGTTTGCAATTGAAACCTTATTGAGTAAATTACTCTTTCATTTTTTTTTTCCTCACAGTTATTTCAGCAAAACTCAAAGAAAAAAACAAATGGTTTGGACCCAGCCCTTATGTGGAAGTCTCCGTAGATGGACAGTCAAAGAAGACAGAAAAATGCAACAACACAAACAGTCCAAAGTGGAAACAGCATCTTACAGTGTAGGTTTGATGGTTTTGTTTTCCAGTTTACTAGAGCAAAGTTAATGCAAATGACAGCGTTTGTGTTTTTAAGCCAGGCATTCAGTGTTATGTGAAGTGGAGATATTTGTGTTAACTTCTGGAGCCAATATCTTAGAATCGTACATCACAGAATCACAGACTGGTTTGGGTTGAAAGAGACTTAAAGTTCATCCAGTTCTAATCCCCTGCCACGGGCAGGGACACCTTTCACTAGACCAGGTTGCTCTAAGGCCTGTCCAGCCAATACTGATATCAATTTGTCTGTTGTAAGGCTTCTCAAAACTCAAGGGAACACAAAGGGCAAGTGAATACTTGATCTGCTTTCTAGGAAAAAAGTTTTGTGAGTCCATTCTGTAGTATGAGCTCTCTTATGATGCTCATTATTCTGCTGTTGCTAGAATACTTTCAAGAAGGACAAGTTAAAAGTCTAGGCATTTTGGTTTCTCTGATCACTGGGAGAGCTCTATTATTCTCCAGAGTATGCCTTATTCACATGCACTTTCTCACCTGCCGTCATCTTGCTACAGAAGATTTGGTTAAATGTAGCAGTTTTGAAATGAGCATGTTTTGATCTGGCTTGTTTCGGAGCTAGAGGGAGGAGGATGTGAGAAACTGCTGTGACAGCAAATCTCTGTGTGCATGTGTGTCTTCTCCAGTAGGGGCTTTCCCAGTTCATTACTGCTGGCATAGGTCTGAAGTGGAGGGTCTGACCACATAGAATCATAGAAGAGTTAGGGTTGGAAGGGACCTTAAGATCATCCAGTTCCAACCCCCCTGCCATAAGCAGGGACACCTCACACTAAACCATGCCACCCAAGGCTTCGTCCAACCTGGCCTTGAACACTGCCAGGGATGGAGCACTCACAACCTCCCTGGGCAACCCATTCCAGTGCCTCACCACCCTAACAGGAAATAATTTCTTCCTTATATCCAGTTTAAACCTCCCCTGTTTAAGTTTGAACCCGTTACCCCTTGTCCTGTCACTACAGTCCCTAATGAGGAGTCCCTCCCCAGCATCCCTGTAGGTCTGCTTCAGATACTGAAAGGCTGCTAGGAGGTCTCCACGCAGCCTTCTCTTCCCCAGGCTGAACAGGTAAACCTTGATCAAGAACTGCCAGGTTTAGGGAATGACACTGCTGGTGGCTTTTTCTAGGAGCAGAGGTCAACCAATTCAGACTGTCTCTGTTTGGCAGAGGCTGCAGTATTGTGGTTTTATGACCTTATCAGCCCACAAGATTTTTCAGGGGAGAGCTAAGGCTCTTGTTTGGTCTATGTGGAGGCTGACGTGGCTGGTTGTACTGTGTCTGCTCTCTAGAAGGGGTCTTTCCAGTTTATAGCACCATGTGTTGAATGAAATTCAGATTGTTGTATCACTAAACCAAGTAAAAATGTAAGAAAAGCCTCAGGGAAGTGAAAGGGGTTAGAAATAAATGGTTGAATTCTTTGAATTACCTGATTTGGAATAAAGAGAAACTGTTGTGATAGTTTGGTCCGTAAGGGTCTTTTTTATAGTAAACCTGGAACCAATTCTCCAGCAACATAATCAAATTAGCACACTGTAGAAGTAATACATCCTGCTCTTAGAGGTGGTGAGTTTATGAATTGTGAAGTCATGGGAGAGATAGTGTGTTCTTCTGTCTCAGGAAATGCATTGAGAAGCCAGAAGTACACTAGTAAAATGCTAACTACTTTTGTATACATTCCTACGTTGTCAGAATGCAGTGTAAGTATGTGCCAGCTTATGAGGGGAGCAGTCATTCTAAAAATAATTTGGGGGATTTCTGAGTACTTCACATTTTATGGGGTATCCTAATATGGGGCTTTTGGCAAGGGCCTGTAGGGACAGGCCAAGGGGAATGGCTTGAACCTGCCAGAGGGAAGACTGAGCTGAGCTCTTAGGCAGAAGCTCTTCCCTGTGAGGGTGCTGAGGCGCTGGCACAGAATGCCCAGAGAAGCTGTAGCTGCCCCATCCCTGGCAGTGTTCAAGGCCAGTTTAGATGAGGCTTGGAGTAACCTGTGGCAGGGAGTTGGAACTGGATGATCTTTAAGGTTCCTTCCAATACAAACAAGTCTGTGATTCTTTGATTTTCTTCTCTCATAACCTCTATAGAAAACAAATGTGGTGTGAAAAATTCTCACGTCAGGGTATGCAAATGCTGAACACTCATGAAATGTGAACCTGCAAGAATCAGTCTGGTTTTTGTAATCCTGGTTACACTCAGATGCTAATTGTGAGCTGATAGTTTTTCTGTAGGTATTTCCCCTTGAAATAGTAACAGTAAAAACCACAGTTTCTGAGCAGCCTTGCAACGGTCTTGTGTTTAAGTGACAACCTGCATACTAGGATGTGATAGGAATGGTGTGATGTTAACCGCTGCTGTTCTTTGGTTTTCAGTGATTTTAAGTAGCAGTAGACTGATCAGTTCATCTACTTCCCCTGCCAACAAATGGCCTTACTCAGTGCTTAACTTCTTCTTTTCAGAATTGTCACTCCTGTAAGTAAATTAAACTTCCGAGTCTGGAGCCATCAAACTTTAAAATCTGATGTCCTTCTGGGAAGTGCTGCTCTGGATATCCAAGAGACTTTGAAATCAAACAGTATGAAACGTAAGTGATGTGTGCAACTCCGTAGATGGCCTGTAAGGATTCCTTTTGTGACTACAGGCTGCGTTTATGAGCTTCCTTCCACTTTTTCAGTGTCCTCTTATTTCATTATAGGCAGTCTGCTATGGTGCCATTGAAAAGCTGGTATTTTTCACTTTACTGGTCTGTGCAAGAGGGAAAGCCTACTTAAAGAAAATATTTTCTTTTATATAGCTTAAAAATCAAACTGAGATCTTCTTAATGTTAGGAAATGTATAAAGTTATTTTTACTCTAAATAGTTTTCCATGCATCTCAGAAGAAGTTAGGTTTTAGGAACCATGTGCATCCTAGGAAGGTTGAAAGAAGTGTGGAATTCTGCACCCCTGGTACAGAATTTCTGTTGCTACAGCATAGAGCTTTGTGCTGTCACACTTAAGTTCTGTCCTTTTAAAGAAGTGTTTGCTTCTGAGCTTCCAGATGTGAGCAGTATAAATGCAGCCTGTTGATAGCAGTGTAATAAGGTGTTGTCCAGCCAGAGAGTTACTGCCCTGCTGAAGTTGGGTGAAAATTACCCAAGGGGACCTGCATTGTATATGACACCAGGTATCCTGCTGTAGGCACTGCATTTGTGTTTCAAACCATTTCATCAAGGACTGAAAAGCGGTTATTTACCCTGAAAATACCTTTGGTCTAGGGATATGATGCAAAATCTTCATGTTCTAAATGTGAATATTGATGTCATTAAATAAATGTGAAATATTTTAATTAGAAAATAGAATTGATACCTGCTCCATGTAAGGATAAGGTGAATTCCATTTCCTAACTACAGGTTTTTGAAGACAGGTGTATTAATTGCTTTAGAACTGTGAACAGAAACATGAGACTCAATCTGCTGTGATGATAATCCTTTCATTAGCCAACAACAAGCTTATGCTTCAATTTTCTCCTTTTTATAGAAATTGTAACTTTTTCCTGACATCTGGAAATGATTAATTTTATCACAAAACCCAGAAAACGTTATGGAGAGACAGAGCAGTAGTGCTGGGGTTTGTTTTGGACTTTTTTTTCCCCTTGATCACTGTTCTAAGAATGGCTTCTTGAATAAAATGTACTGTTTTGTCATGCAGTAAGATAAACCCTTGTTCTTTGTACCATTTCAGTTGAGCAGGTAGTGGTGACATTGCATCTTGTTGGTGACAGAGAACCAGCAGAAGTAGTAGGAGATTTGTCTGTCTGTCTAGATGGCATGCAGGTAGATCCAGAGCTCCTAACCAATGGCGATGCCTCAAGTACAAGAAGTAAGTAATTTTCAATTCAAATGTCTTTTACATACATCTGGTACACAAAGGGGTGTTTTTTCCTGGAGGCTTTAACACAATGTTTTAATAATAATAGCAGCAGTTTCTGTAACTTCCTGTTTGTAGAGACCAGAACTCTTATGCACTTTCATTTGAGGTGGATTCATAGTCACAGTGAAGATTTTCAACCTTACTATAATGAAAAGACGATCAACATCTTTATTTCTTGGGGCTTTGTTAACATATCTAGCAGTCACAACTTGTAATGAAACCCTCAGCTTCCCTGAGTGTTTAATAACATCAGGGGAATAAACAGAAAAGTATATAAAGGAAGTTAGTTTAATCTCATCATTATCATCAGTACTCTGCTCACTGGGAGACTTGGGTTTATATTTGTTTTTCTTAAAATACCTCATTTAAATAAATGCTTTCATAGACTTTGTTCCCTGTGGAGGGCTGCAGAGAGGGATCCACTATTCTGTTTAGTTGGTGCCTTCAGTTTCTGATAGTTAGTGTGAGTTTTAACTGAGAATCTTGAATACATGTAAAATTGTGGAATTGCATTAAAATAAAAAGTAACAGAGTTTAATTCCATTGGTGCAGGACAGGAAATGGAGCATTTCTGAGGCTATTGTACATTGCAGAGTAGAAACAGATAAGAGGTTATTTCTCCAGAAGGCAGCATTGGAGGGACTGTGTCCTGCAGCAACTGGCTAGGAAGCTATTGGGTAATTTTTAGGCGTCTGTGATTTTTTTAAAGCACTAGAAGACATTGCTTTGAGATTCCACCTGAGTACCATAGGAAAATGGAATAAACACACGAGCTCTGTGACCAGTATTTCTTAAAGCGTTCTTTGCATCTTGTTAAAAAGGTCAATCAGACAATCTGATTTCTAAGTGAAAACCAATGCTGGGTTATGTGGGGCTTGTAGAGCAGGGCTGAGGTGCATTGATGTGATGTTGTATGAAAGTAACAGATACTCCTCTTCCGCAATACCTGGTTTTCATCTGTGCTTTCTTCCATTTCCTGAAATTCACTGACAGAAAAAGGTGCTAGCAAGTCAAAAAAGGGATGCAGGCAGTGGAATTGAGTACTGTCACAGTTTTGGCCTTGACAGTGAAGACAGGCATTCATATACCAAGCCACAAGTTCAACAGAGTGTTTTTGCATAATCAGGGCACTGGAACACATGGGGAAAGAGTTAAATCTTAAAGTAGTCTTAAGATGTTCTTATTATACAGGCTAAAGGCACCTGCAGGCAAATACATTGTTTAAAATCACTTCCCTGCTGAGCTTGCTAAAAGCACATTATCATTGGTCTTTACATGTGTTTGCCTTAGATATGTGCACAGCTTCTATCAAAATTGATAAGTGACTTCTTTGTTAACAACATTTGTTTAACTCTGTGGAAATAAAGTTTTTGTGCTGTCTACATGAATGAGCAGTTCTGTGCTACATATTCAAGCATTGCAAACGCTGGCACAAAAGGCAAATATTTCCAAGCTGGCTGAATAAGCACTTGCAAAACGTTTGCAAATCTAGGCTGAGCTTCTATAATTCTATTTCGAGTGCAGCCAGATTTTGTACCTGCTTGAATGATTTTATGCTAAATACTTTGCAGAGAAAGGGAAGGGTACAGGCTAGGAATGCCCCAGGAGACAAAGCCCCTGTGATTGCTTGCTAGCAGCGAGCAGAGAGAAGATTGTAGGGGAGTTCTTGCCCTTCTTGCTCTGCCTGTCATTGTTGAAAGAGAATATGAAAAGTCAGATCCACTTGAAGAATAATGAACACTGCTTGATACAGCTACAAAGGCAGGAGTCAGTTACTGAACTCTGCATGTGTTTGGCAATTTTATAAGGTCAAATGATAACCTGTTATTCCTTCCAGAAGGTGAAAATGTTACAGTGGCAGTGGTTCAAAAAATATATACACAGACAGACATACAAAGACATGCAAAGTGTGTACAGTTTTTAAATAAGACAGTAACTAAACAGCACGTAGTGTGTCATCTCCATATTTGAAAGAAATGTGAACATTATAAACTTGCTTCTTTTCTTGGAAATGATTCAGAATGTTGCTTATACTTCTGGTGTCTTTTTCTTTCTGGTATTTAAGGTCCTACACAGAGTGATAGCTCTAAAGCAAGGAATGATGCACGGTAAGGCACCTTTCCTCTTGTTTTTTATCCTGCCTTTTACTGTTTGCAGTTTTGAAAGAGGAATTGTATGTTCTGTAAAGAAAATCAAAAAACATCAGAGTATGCCCTATAACAGTATATATTAAACTCTGAGCATGTCCTAAACAAAAATACTGTACCATTGTGCATTTACATGTTAAATTGTTTTTCCTATGAGCCCCATCTCCTAGCTTCAGTTTGCCTCCATACCTGACTCATCTTTTGAGGGTTTTTTTTCTCTTCATGTTCCTCATCTTTTCTCCCAGTGATAATCCAAAGTATACAAATACAAATAATAAAAAAAGTCCCACTGGTGAGTAAAAGGCACTGGTTATTTTTGCACTGTTTCATTTTATAGCATGGAGCTATCAGTATTATTCTTAGCTTTGTTAAGAAGATCCCAAAAGCTCTAGCAGTTGCAGTGTTTTAAGATCGATATCGGATTATGTACCCTGCTGTTTGGCAGGATAAAAGCGTGACCATACTTGCTGGTGGATTAACCTGCAGTGAGCGCCATGCCACTTCAATTAGCTCCCAGCACTACAAGCGTTTTAAGGATCTGTACAATGCACAACACTCTTGGGTGACATCTGGAGTGCTAAGCTAAATTCACTGTGTTTTTCATAGGTCAGAACTTAGTTATGTTGGCTGAAGTTTTCCCATGAAAGCTTATTTTTGTTCTGCTTCCTTTTCATGCTCACTAAAATGTTTCTGTGCTTGGGTGTTCAGAATGCCTGAGTACATAATAGCATAACAGTAATAATAGCTGATTTGGGTTTAGTACCAACTGAAGGGGATTTTGGTGTCACTAAAGGTCCATTTTGAGGATCATGTACATGTACTGTAGAGATAGGGCATGGGGCAATGGGTTTAAACTAAAACAGGGGAAGCTCAGGTTAGATATAATGAAGTTCTTTACTGTGAGGGTGGTGAGGCACTGGAGCAGGCTGTCCACAGAAGTGATAAATGCTCCATCCCTGACAGCGTTGAAGGGCAGGTTGGATAGAGCACTGGGCAACATGGTCTAATGTAAGATGTCCCCAGAGGTTTGGAAGTAGATAGCCTTAAGGTCCTTTCCAACCCAAACCGTTCTATGATCTGGAATACGCCTAGCAGTGGCTATTGTTACATGTAGAATAATGTTTTGATATGCACTGATACACCTTAATCCAACTGGTCAAATACACCAGAGATAAAAGGCTACACTTCTGACTTCAGTGTGCAAACAGCAGCAGTATGGTTTCTGGCACTGAGGTTACAGCTCTTCCAAACTTCAAATCACTCTTGATTTGTGTATGCTTTCATAGTCATTTCCTCTGGGGTTGGTATGAGTTATGTGAACCACACCTGGTGTAGAGAAAAAGTGTTTGACCAACCCCAGTTCCTCTGTGGTTGGTGTGATATGGTATGAATTATGTGAACCACACCTGACATAGAGAAAAATGATCATGAGGTCAAATGTACTTAATGTCCATGATTTTATTTGATCTTCTATGACTTGGAATTTACTTCAGCTGGGGTTGATTTTGTGTACAGTTGAAGTAAGGTCATTTTGGAGGTACTGAGATGGAACCTTAATGCATGGTTTCATTGCTGATGGTCTCTGTACTTGACCTGCCAATGCACTTGGATTTTAGTTGATAATCTTTTTATTTTGCTCAACATACTCTGAAAATAAAATGCTTTTAAATTAAAGGTGTAGATACCTGTAACTCTGCTTAAGGAGCTACATCAGAATAATACACTGCTAAGGAAAAGTGAATGGCACAGAATGGGATAAATACTTCTATTTCGTAATTCTTAAGTTTCTTAATTCTTGTAAAATTGGGAAGTTTATATTCATAACTGTTGGTCAAAACTTTAATGCTTAGTACTAAATTCTCCAGCCCTTTCCAGAATTCAGCTTAGGGGAAAAGATTGTGTATGTATAATAGTTCTCTAATGGAGCATTCTGTGTCCTCTGAGCATCTGCTAGCCCTGTGGAACAACACATGCAGGCTGTTCTCAGGTCATGCTCAGCTTCCTGTCTCATTAGAGACAGGTGGAATTCATGGGTGGAAATAGCTGAGCAGTAACATCCAGAGCCTGGGCCTAAAGGCAGGTGTATTGAATTGAGAAATGAAAGAGGAGGTTTCAGTGACAGATGTTACATACATCTATTTCACAACCTCTTTATCAGCTGAGGTTTATACGCATCAGGAGATAAACTTAGCATGCTTATACAGATGTACAGGTTTTATTATTATGAACATAAGAGTCTAATCTAGTCATAATTGCTATGTTCTAGTGTCTGTCGTAGAGTTTAATGTCATCCATACACTATTAGAACAGCTCTTGTTCCTGTCTTTTCCTGCAAAAGGACTAACTCAAATGGCCTTGAAAGCTGTGAAGATGCTTCTCCCAGTGAAAACAAGACTGTTAATGGCAGTGATTCTCCATTACTCACAAATGGAAGCTGCAAACCTTCAAGACCTCCAAGGCCTGCCAGACCACCTCCACCCACGCCCCGCAGACCCACTTCACTAGCCGGTATGTGTGCTAGGGGCAGGCAGTGATTTCAAAGCCTTGGATGAACATAGCAGTTTGATGCTGACTTTTAACTACATTTTTCATGGTAAATTCCTCAGCAAATCACTTCAGAGGGACTGTATTTTAGCTTGCATTGAGTACATATTGTTTAATCAAGGTTCCTGTTAAAAATTTCTTGCTTCCGTATCTGCTAAGTAATGATTGCAGTGATGCTGCCACATGCAATGGAGCTGAGACCAAAAGAACACAAGTGAATGCTATTTCTGCTCTAAAATACCCACTGAGTTTGAGATGAAATCTGCTGAAGGGTTTGCAAAATTTGTCTCAAGTTGATAATACTGGGGTTTGAAATACTAGTTATTAGTTCCTACAAGTTTAGCTAAATTCTGTGAAATAGCAGCACTTAAAACATTCATTACTCTCTTGCACTCAAATAGATAGGTTGGTCGGTTTGGTTTTTATTATCTGATAATTTAAAAACTACAAAACTTTAGTCCTGAAAAAGTTAGTTGATGTTTTTAGGGTAACTCCTTCACCCTCATACACTGCAGTCTTCCAGCAGTGTCACTATTACAGTTGATAGATGCTGAGTCTGGATGGAAAATTGTGATACAGTAATGATGTTAACAGATGAACCCAGTGTAGGTTAGTAATAAAGGCCTGACTTGTAGACAACCTTTAATCCCATCCACCAAAAGGCATTAAGAGAAAAAAGAGAAAATGTTTAAAGAATATTTTGCCCTCCCATTCTGGTAATTTCTTTCCATGTGATACCAGATCTCTTCTTGAAAATTTTAAGCTTGTGATCATTTAAATTTTTATTCAAAATAATAAATGGAAAATAATGAGCTCAACAATGCGAGAAAGTAGTTTTTTGTTTATAGTAATTTACTGTTTACAGGATGCAGACAGCTTACTTTGGTAAATACTATCTGTTCTATCAGAAATATCAAAATCCTGCCCTTGATAGCAGTTCTTGGATTAAAGCATCTTTATGAAGTGAGACAGAATTCCTTTGAATTAGTGTTTATGTAAAGTGTGCAATGTGGGCTTTGGAATACCAGTTCTTGCATGTTTGTTTTTGTGATTTACAACCTCTAAAATAGATTGTTGATAAATACCACCTAAAGGTGCTTTATCTTCTGTCTTTGATATCTTTGACATCATAGCAAGTGCAAATGGGCCTTCAGCTACATCCACAGAGAATGATGGGGCCAGTGCAGGATCACTGGCAGGTCCAGCTGCAAATACGTCTTCCGAGCAGAGCCCTGAGGGGGCAGCAGCAGGGGCAACAGCAGCAACAACAACAGCTCCTGCAACTGCTGCACTCGCCACACCTCCAGTATCAAGACAAATCCAGCCAGTAAATCCTCCACCTCAGGCACTTACTACAGTCAGTCAAGGTCCTCTTCCACCTGGGTATGACTTCTATTGTTGTTATTAATATTATTAATTATGGTGATGATGATGGTGTTTCTGGCTTACTTTATTTACAGCAGATAAGTCAATATTACAAAGTATTTATAACATCTGCCTTTTTCTGTGTAACAGAAATCCTTCCCCCAGTACTAATTTGTAGGTTTTCATAATTGTTTTGTCTGGGAAGCCTTCTGGTGTGGTTTGGTCAAGAAAAGAATGAATCTTTTGGATATCTTTGATACGTGTCCTATGTTCCCATGCCAATGAAATGCAGAAGTTTTAGTGTGACACCTTGCTGAAGTCAGATATGTAGAGGAAAAGCTACTATTGCCTTGAGTATTCTGCAGTATATCCTGTAGTTTCGGACTTCATACTGCAGCTCTTGGGAGAGTACGGGCACACCGTTGGTGTTTCAGGCTCTTGTGAAATTTGCTAGATGGATGGTTTGTTGCTGCAAAGCTGTCACTTAGATTTTAAACTTCAAACAAAGTTTCTGAACTCTTTGAGAGATGGAAAGCAAAAGCTTCCCAATGTGAATGGTGTAATTGGTGAAATAGCTGCCTTAATTTGCAGGCACTTGAATCAGAAAGTAGTAAAGGGCTGCATTGCCTCTCTGCCTTACAGGGAAACTGTGAAATACAAAAGCAGTCTTGAAAACACTGATTGTTGCTTGACCATTTGATTTCAACAGAAACGGCAGATTAGCATGCTTTTGTTCCTGTGGTGTTACCTCTGATGCAAAAACAGGTCTAAGGCAGTACCGCAAATGCTGCATACGCAGAAAATGAGACCAGTGCCCTTAGGGTGAACTCTGCAGAGTCGCGTATTTTGAGGATTTAAATTGAATTAATGTTACTCTGAAAGGGGATTATGCTCTACAGGTGAAGATATTCAACAGGTTGTTGATATATTTGATATTGAATACAAATCTTTGCTAGGTTGCTTGCTAAAACTGTGTATGTAGGCATGAAGTTCAGCTTCAATTTCCCACAAACTGAAGGTGGTCACAAATGCTTTTGTGTTGTAGTTGACACAGAATTACTGTAGCTATGAGCATTGTACCACAATGTACAGCGTTTTGATGCATCTTGTGGAGCACGTGTGAGTTTCAAGCATTATATTTAGAAATAAGCATTTTATGAAAGTGAGCATTTCTCATCTTTATACTGAAGAGAAATGGTTGGATCTGGAGGCCGATAAACATGCTGGTTTGTTTTTCAGTTGGGAGCAAAGAGTCGATCAACACGGTCGAGTGTACTATGTAGATCATGTTGAAAAAAGAACAACGTGGGATCGCCCAGAGCCTCTTCCTCCAAGGTGAGCCAGGAGAAGTCACAGGATGTCGGGATTTTGCAGACGTTGACTGACAGTTCACTAAAGCTAGAAAGCATGTTTGTAAAGAGGGATGTGAACCTAGTGCAAGCAGTTGCTCCAGGTTGTCTCCAAGGAGTGCTGCAAAAATGCATCGTATGCAGTGTGGAGAAGACTTGAAACTCAAAAGTAACAGAATCTGAGTTCTCTGTCAAAGGTTAGGCAAATGCATCTTTACTGAGAAGTGGGATTAAGTTAAAGACAGTAGACATCCCCAACTGTAAAAGAGAACCAAACCATAGAAAGTATTTTGGGATTGAGGTAACTATCAGTTTGAGCAACAATGCCCTTGGGTGCCTCTTTATCCTGAGGCTACAGTTTGCAGTCCTCTGAGCCTCTCCCAGGATTCCCAGCTGCTAATTTACCATACTCTTACGAAGCTTTGGTGATGATTTGTTTATTATATTTGGTTATTTGGCTTTCTGAGCTGTTGGCATCAGAGCAGCCAGGCATGTTAGTCTCTACATGGAAGCAGTTTTACTCTGATGCCTTTCATTCATACTCACATGGTTCACACACTACACAGAATTATGCAGTAAAAACATGAAATAGTGAAGAGAACTTGATACTGAAGAACAAAAACTGGCAGACAGTCTCATAATGGTAACCCACCTTTCATACTCAATGTATTTTGAACTCTGAGAGGTTTGACTAGTGATTCAGGTGTTAACGTTTTCATTCAGGTTTTATCAGTAGTACTGATCTCATCTGAACTGAAAACAATAATAAAAAAGAAAAGAAATAAAAGAACCAAACCAAAACCCAATGCCCACACCTCTCTTTTCCACCAGATCAGAATGTACAGCCCAAATTGTCAGAGGACTTGCTGCCTTTTAGGAGAAGCCAGCAGACCATAGTCATATGGGTTGGGCAGCATAAATGCAGTAATGACAGTGTAGTATTGTCAGTGGTTTGTGTAGCTCTTAAACTGTTTCAGAAATTCCTGAAAGTCCAGTAAACAGAATGAGTCTGTCTTAGGATAGTATGCAACAAAGCAGAAGTGGTTCCCTTCAAACAAGTTTAGCTCTTTCATACTTTTAGTGGAGGGTAAAAAGGAAGAAAGGTGCCTATTGGTGAGCCTGTGCTTTATATCCCCTTCCAACATACTGCCTGTTGCCTAAAAGTGCTTCTGAGCCCTTAAAATTGTCTGACATTGAGAACTGTTGCTTGTAATTCTTTTAAAAGCTGGGAGCGACGAGTTGACAACATGGGGAGAATTTATTACGTTGACCACTTCACAAGAACAACAACGTGGCAGAGACCAACGTTGGAGTCTGTCCGGAATTACGAACAGTGGCAGCTTCAGCGCAGTCAGCTTCAAGGAGCTATGCAGCAGTTTAACCAGAGGTTTATATATGGGGTAAGGAATATAATAGTGACTGGAAAGATTGAGAGGGGCATCTTTTCGAAGTTTCAACCTATCAGTCTCTCTTTTGCATGTTGGAAATGTATTTGGGGTTTGGCAATGCTTGTGGGTGACTCTTCCCCATAAAGTCACTGCACTTTAGTATGGTTTATTCTTTATGATAATATAGTGTCTTTGTGTGTGTAGCATAGCAGGAGGTACTAATTGATAACCTTTGTTCATGTCCTCACAATGACTGCTAGCAGCATGTGCAGTGTAATGGTTTTTATTTGTCAGCTGAATATAGGTGGTGTTCTTTGATAAAGTATATGTACAATATTGATAAAAGCCATTAGTTCAAAACAAACTACCTTAGTTCAAAACAAACCAGCTTAGTAGTAAAGCTGGTTTGTTTGTATTATGTCTTGAATTGGCTTTGCCAAAGACCTGGAAGCAAGCTCACAGCACATGTACTTCTGTTTTGGATATAATCACAATAATAATAATAAGCACAATGAATGTTATGAAAGCAGGGAAACTGAAAATAATCTTTCCAGAACCTTAAATCCATTGTTTACCTCTGATGAATAGCAGACTTAAGGTAACTTCGGCTCCTACTGCTAGTTTATCAAGAACGATGTATGTCCTAAATTTGATGTATGTATAGAGAATGAAAATGGACCTCATAACTGGCGATAGGGGAGGAGTGTGCTGAGGGCAGGACTGAAGAGGGTTGCTTTCTGATTGGTTTGGGTGCTACTGTACTAACTTCCCTTTGTGGATGCCCGGGCACTAAACAAAGAATAATTATTTTCTTGGCACTAGAGTTAATGAAGCGTGCCAAGGGCTGCAAAAGAGGCCCTCCCTGTGGAGGAAAATAAACTGTTGGCATCTTACCTTATTTGTAACATTAACAAAAATGCATTTGCTTCAATAATCCACGATGCCTATGGTAGAACATCTGGAAAGCAAATGACTAGTCATTGATGCACCATTTGTTTGTGTGCCTTGCAGAACCAGGACTTTTCATCGACACAGAACAAAGAGTTTGATCCTCTTGGCCCTCTGCCACATGGATGGGGTAAGACTGACTTGCAAGTGTTTTGTAATGCAATGTAATTAAATAATAAAGCATATTTCTGCCAAATTAGTTTGTCAGCTGTTCTAGGCTCTTAAAATTAAATCCAATCAAATGTGCTGTTAGAACAGAGTCCTGCCAAGGATGTGCAGTTTCAAAGTGGATTAGAAACCATAAAGTACTCTGGTTTACTCCCTTTCTCAAGGGAAATAATAGCTGTTTTCATACTGTCATCCTTTTTTTACCGCTGTCATTAGGCAGGATTCCTGCTCCTTCCCCCCACCCCTTTTCTGTCAACTCAGACTCCACATCCCCTCTAAATCAGACTGCCAAATTCTCACTCCAAGCCAATTTGTGGAGCCTTTTCTTATTGGTCTGAAACTCTAATTTCTGATGTGACTATGAAGAAGATACAAGAATGCGAATTTCATGATACATAGGCAGAGTTCTGAGAGTTATGTAATTTAAAGCAAATAATGACTTGGCAGAGTTAGACCTGGGGTTTTGGCTCTGGTTTTCAAACAGAACTATTCCTATGCTTGTGCTTTATGGCACATATATAATATTTCAAAGAAAGTTCTTCAGGCCACCATTACCTAGAAAACAACAAAACTGAGTTTCTCAGTGTGTTGAGTTCCACTATCAAAGTAACTTGTAGACAAGTGTCTACTTCCAGGCTTCTCTTGTAAAATGAAGCATTTTGCCTGTGGTAGCCGGATTTTGGCCTGAAGGTAGAGGCTGTGGCTGGGTCTGTTGACTGATTTTCTTTGTTTTATTTGATGTAGTCTCAGCAGCACATTAAGCAGATACTGATTTTTATCCCCCCCCTCCCCTTTTGCATCTTTTCAGAAAAGAGAACTGACAGCAATGGCCGGGTGTATTTTGTCAATCACAACACACGGATCACTCAGTGGGAAGATCCCAGGAGTCAGGGGTAAGAAATGAGTTGCAGCTTTGTGTAAGTCTGGAATGAAAATGTAGTAAAGTAGCGTGAGACCTAGAGCTAGGAAATGGTGCCCACAGCTGAAGCATTGACTGTCCTGCACACTGAAGGTAGCCTGTTGAAATATTAAAAGGTACTAGCCAAAATGGAATTGTCAAAATATTACTTAGTAATGTTACAATTGCCAGGGAAGTCTTGGTCAATAGCACTACAATAGGGTAGAATCTTTTCTACAGGGATGGATGGGATAGCGCAGAGGATCCTGAATGAGAATTTGATTATTTCCTAGATAGTAAATAGCTAAGAGGCAGGAAGAAATAAAACTTGAAAAACTGCAGCCCACCACCTCACACCTTTTAAAAAGGTGGAGGGAGAAACATAGAGAGCTTGAGGCACTACTGAAAGTGATGGAGTACTGTTTATTTAGGGCTTTGGTCACCCTGGGTCTCTGGAGTAAGGCAGGTTATGAAATAAGGGTGAGGGATGTTCAATCCCAGCTCTTCCTGTTTGAACTGAAAACTTGCATTTAGTGAAGCAACTTCCTGTGTTCTCCATAGAGGAGTAAGAAGGTGGGTGGGGGAGAGAAAGCCAAGTCCATGTGGAGGGCTAATAGCTGTAGCCAGAGGTGACAACTTTTACATCCCAGACACCTCTGGGGCTGTGTGTGTGGAGAATACTCTTAATACAACCCAACAACCATGCATGCTGGGTTCACAGTTAGAAACATGGCTCTACAATGTAATTCTGTAGAGGGAAGTCACTGTGAGAACACTTTGAAGTGATGATGCTCAGGTCTGCCAAATATATTGAAATCTATTTTTGTTTATACCAGACTTGAGTTGCAAGTTCTTGAATAAGATCAATATTTGCGTTTTCTTCTATTTTTGCCTTTCTGAAATTGGGTTGGATGCTGTGATTGCACATGAGGTACCAAAAGCCGCCTAGTAAAATTAAGTCAGCTTTCAAGTAAAAACCTAAAGTTAGAAGACAAAATCATGTTGTTTACTGGAGGAACATTGCTAAACCTTGCTGACATTTTTCTCTTAACTTCCATTTGCCCTTACTGCAGGTAGTGCAGTCAAATGAGCTAATGTTCCTTTGAGCAGTCATTTTGGCCTAATTGAGAACTCGCATGAAAAATTGAGAGGGGGGAAAAAAGACAGAATAAATATTGAATGCAAAGTGTCTCCATCTGTAGTTTTTCTAGATCTGACACAATTTTTACTGGGTCAGGTATTGCTCTAATGACTGAATGCATGAAGTTGATCAGTTACCATGTGTTTTTTATTGTATCCATAGCCAATTAAACGAGAAACCCTTACCAGAGGGCTGGGAAATGCGATTTACTGTGGATGGTATTCCATATTTCGTGGATCACAATAGAAGAACCACTACCTATATAGATCCTCGCACTGGCAAGTCTGCTCTGTAAGTGTTTTGGCCTTCAAAGGCTCAGTGTCGTGTTGAGTTCAGCACATGCTACTTTTAAAAGGTTTTCCTCTCTTTCTGTATGCAGGAAGCTTTCAGGTGTAGTAAAATTTGTTAATTTTCTGGGTTTTTTCATCCACTGATAACTGTCCCTGAAGAAGGCAGGGTCCTGAACCCTTGAGAATCCTTCTTGCCAAGTACTATACAAGATGTGAGGGTCGTGGAGCTTCATCAGTACTGTTGATGACCAGATCCCTTCCTTCCAGTTACACATCTGCCTGTCTTTGACTTCTAGGGACCAGGATGGATTTAAAACCAGAATTTAATTCCCAACTTTAATTAACTAAATATTATCCTATCCTTACTGTTAGATTCTTATTTACAGTTAATAATCAGTGTTTAAAAGTAGCGTGTGTATGCTCCATAGTGGAGAAAAGAAAACTTTTTTATAGTCTAACAATAAAACAAATGCACCTCAAAATCAAAAACTGTAAATAAGAAGCTTCCAGCTTGTTAGCACCTAAACCATACCACTGTATAACCACTGTATAGCCAATACAGATGCAGGCATTTACTCACCTTACAAAACCCCTTTTGAAATTCATTTGTTTGTTCTCCTTTTGGTTCCAGAGACAATGGACCCCAGATAGCTTATGTGCGTGATTTCAAGGCAAAGGTCCATTATTTCAGATTCTGGTGTCAGGTATGGATTCATCACTTGGGAGTATTTGTTAGCATTTTTGGGGTTTGCTTACATGCTTTAAATGAACTCCTTTGATACCTTGCAAGTGAAGGTAATCAAACTAACATTAAAGATGAGTTAAAGTAGGAAGGAGTAAATACAGGATGTATATAAACTCATGCAAAGTTTACAGGTAGGTAAGCTAAGGCTTTGAAACTTCTAGACTAAAAAGGTAGCTAAACTGTTGTTTTCTTGTAAAGTTGTGGGAGGATTGAGAACAGTGCTTTCTTTCTGTTGTTAATAAGGGAATACAGGGACATGCCGAGTTTTTGTAGTTAATATTACTTTCTGCACAAACATAGACATCTGGAAGAAAACGCAGGGTATGTGACTCAGAACATGCATGTCTGAACGCTGGAGAGTATGTGCTGTAACATCAGATTCCAGAGTGTCAGTCTTGAGCCTCTAAACTCAATGTATATCAAGAGATAAAGTAACCTGGTGTTGAACTAAGAGTCTCAGGTTTGAATGTTGCAGTTTTCAAGAGTCAATGAATTATCCTTTGAAAGCCAGAATAGACTAGCCTAACTTTTCACTTTGAATTTGGCACAGAGTAACCTAAATTTTCTCATTTTTTAATTCTTTATTAAACTAGAATGTTATTGAGCTTGATGTTTTCTGCTGTCTTGTAGGAGTATAGTATTTGAACCTGTTGTAATCAGGCTCTAGAGACATGTATATCTCACTGTGGATACCAGTAGTGGAAACAATTTCTTGGAATAAATTACGATTGCTGGGTTTATTTTATATGGATTAGTGAAATTCAACTGTACTTCCTAAAGCAATATATACTACAATACAATTAACTACAAATAACAGTACAAACACAGTATTAAGAACTTCAAATGATTGTATACTTCACCTCTGAAAATTTCATTTCAGCAACTGGCAATGCCACAGCACATAAAAATTACAGTGAGCAGGAAAACATTATTCGAGGATTCGTTTCAACAGGTATTGTATTAGAACTTGTTAGTAGGGGGCACGAGAAGTTGAGTTGATAAAATTCATTGTGTCACTCTTGATCCTTTGCCATCTTGTTAATGTTACTTTAAGTGAGAGTAACTACTAGATTAATAGTTAGGTTACATTCATACTTCCATACTTAAAGATCATGCTAAAATGTGAAGTTCTGGCTCCAAAGGCCGATACATCTGACAGAGAAGGTGTTCATCTTTTTCCCCTCAGAATTCTTTCAAACCTGAGTTAATTTGCGGGGAGTGCAGCAGCAGAGCAGCTCCCCCATCTCAGGAAGTTTTCAGGTTGTGTTTATGTTTGTTGTTTTTCCTAACAGTTTTGTTATATTAGCATGGGCTGTGTACCAAAACATATCAAGCTGATCCTGGGATCTTTAAATGAGTAATGAAATGGTTAAAAGGAATAAAAAAATACTAATTCTATTTAGGTTCTTAGTAGCAAAATTCCTGTTAATGTCTGTAGACCTAAACCATGGTTAAAATTTGTTTCCTATACAGTATTTCTAGGTGCTTTTGAATTTTACTTTCTGAATGTTCATTGTGGCAATAAATCTTTCATTGCTGGTTAAATTGAAGCCAAAAGCTCTTGGTCAGTTTCATAAGATGGATAGAAACAGGCTTGGAAGAGCATGGAATGATTCATCTTGGCCACTTCTTTATTTTCTTCATTTAAGAGTAACTTAAGAAACTTAAAACATATTTGGCTAGGGACAGAGGAAGCTAAAAGTCCCTATCTTCTGAAGTTTTTCTTATTCCCTATAGGTCTTCAGGTTTCATTCCTTGTAGGAATTCTTACAGATTTGTCAAGCCAGGAAATGTGAACAAATAGAACAGTGTGTTTTGAGCCAAATATATTCTTACATAAGGATTAATGTTTTCTTTCTAAGCCATGTAAACTGGCTTAGCAGAAGCAACAGGCAGTGCAGTTGGCTAATCTTCTCATTTGGAACAGTGATGCCTTTAAATAAAAAGGGTTAGGAAGGGGCACAATAAATCCTGTAATTGAAAACTAGCTCCAGCTTTATTTCTGCATATGGGCTTGGTGGTTTTACAGTAACTCTAGAGGTAATGGAATTGTGCAGTACTGGAAAGAATCAAGCAAGATTGTGTAATTCTATAAACATGAGCAAACCAAGGTTTCCTTAGGAAAGCAGGGTGCCTGATCCATACTTTAGATGGTGTCATTGCAGAGACCCAAGTTAGTGTTTTATCCTTGTTAGTCATCATTTGCAGTATCTCTTCTTTTGTGACGATCAGTACAGACATCCAGGAGAGAGATTAAAATGCAAATCTTGAACCAAATTCCATGCCTTTTGTGGCAAACAAAACTTGAGGTTCTTGGACCAAAAGCATCAGGTGAAGTTTCTTCATGTAAACCTCTGGCAATTGACCAGATCAGCATAATACAATTTGGTCATGGTATTAAACCCAGGATTGATAAAGTTCCTTAGACAGGCTGCGCACCTAAGTACACCAGGTGTTTAATATCAGGAGTATTATTTATCCTTTTACATATCTTTAATCCATGGAAATAGGTTTGCAGTGACGCTTCAAGTTGCATGAACATTCCATAAGCATGTACTTCACTCACAGTTCACTTTATGTTCTGAATCATTAAATGCTATATTGCTTGATAACAAATAGTAGTAAGTCAGGCCAGTGCTTACAGCTGTTCTGGTAAAAAGAATTGATTGTTTTTCTTTCACTAAGATAATGAGCTTCAGCCCTCAGGATCTGCGGAGACGCTTATGGGTCATTTTCCCTGGTGAAGAAGGCTTAGATTATGGAGGTGTTGCAAGGTAAACTAACCTCAAATGGCAAGTTACACCTTTTTCTGCATTGCTGGTGTGAAGACGTACCCAAATTAGATACTTAAACCACCGTGCTTTCAAAATAATGGTGAAGTTCATTCCTTATCTTCCTTCAGAATATCTGAGGAAGCCAGGTCCTTAAAATGTGTGTGCATGTCGTAAAACTGCATGAAATTACTTCCAGTTTGTATTAGGAATTACTTTATGCATCTCCGATCATTGAGGTGATGAATCTACTGAGTGACAGTAAGCCTTTGGCACAGCAGTTCATGTCAAAGTAGAGGTTTATTGAAAAAGTGAATGGAAATCTACTTTCAAGTCAAAAAGTCTTTACAGGAATGTAACTGAGAAGTCTATATATGAATTGGCATTCCCTAAATCACTCAAGCTGAAATTGGTGGTAGGCTTTTAATCTTATTTAGATAAGGCTGGTTTTGTATCAGAACCACTGACAGTTGTATATTGTAACTTTACATATAATAAGTTGTCTCAGTGTCAGTTTGATTTCATTTTGGTCTAATGGACTTCCTGGTAAAGAGGTCGGACTGAGGGTCTCTGTGCCAACAAGTGCCTAAGGTGACCTGAGCTAGCTAAAGTAATTTCTAATTTAATTTGTTTTGAAATGTGTTTTTGTTTGTGTGATTTCAGGGAATGGTTCTTTCTATTGTCACATGAAGTTTTGAACCCAATGTATTGCCTGTTTGAATATGCAGGGAAAGATAACTACTGCTTACAGATAAACCCAGCCTCTTACATTAATCCAGACCATCTGAAATACTTCCGATTTATTGGAAGATTCATTGCCATGGTAAGTTCAAAAGTAGAAGGGGTTCTCTCCTGTAATTTTTCTATAAACTAATCATAGACTGGTTTGGGTTGAAAGGGACCTTTAAGATCACAGAATCACAGAAGATCATCTAATTCCAAACCCCCTGCCATGGGCAGGGGTGCTTCACACTAGACCATGTCGCCCAAGCCTCTGTCCAACTTGGCCTTGAACACTGCCAGGGATGGGGCATTTACCACTTCTTTGGACAGCCTGATCCAGTGCCTCACCACCTTCACAGTAAAGAACTTCTTCCTGATATCTAACCTAAATCTCTGCAGTTTAGTTTAAACCCATCAACCCTTGTCCTGTTGCCACAGACTCTGACAAAGAGTCCCTCCCCTCATCCTTGTAGGCCCCCTTCAGATACTGGAAGGCTGCTATGAGGTCTCCACACAGCCTTCTCTTCCCCAGGCTGAACAGCCCCAACTTTCTCAGCCTGTCTTCATACAGAATCACAGAATCCTAAGGGTTGGAAGGGACCTGGGAAGCTCATCCAGTCCAACCCCCCTGCGAGAGCAGGGTAACCTCACACACAGGAACTTGTCCAGGCGGGCCTTGAATATCTCCAACATAGGAGACTCCACAACCCCCCTGGGCAACCTTTTGATGTTGAGGACACCAGAACTGCACACAATGCTCCAGGTGAGGTCTCACAAGAGCAGAGCAGAGGGGCAGGATCACCTCCTTGGCCCTGCTAGTCACGCTCCTTTGGATGCAGCCCAGGATACGGTTGCTTTCTGGGCTGTAAGCGCACACTGAAGCTGACTCATGTTCATGTTCTCATCTACCACCACCCCCAAGTCCTTCTCTGCAGGGCTGCTCTCAATCTCCCCTTTGCCCAACCTGTAGCAGTGCCTGGCATTGCTCCGACCCAGCTGTAGGACCTTGCACTTGGCATGGTTGAACTTCATGAGGTTGGCATTGGCCCACCTCTCAGGCATGTCAGGGTCCATCTGGATCCCATCCCTTCCCTCAAGCATATCATCAGATGAATAATTAATTCATTTTTTAGTTGAAACTATTACTAGGTGTTTGGTTATAACTGCTGTTGGTGTAAGTTAATTCAGTATATTAGCAGTCATGATGTTCAAGGTTGTTTTAATTCTTTGGCTGTCAGATGTCATTGGTGCATAGTACAGAATGTTGTTGTATTAAATATTAAACCACCCTTTGCATTATTTTGTCTGTTTTCCTGTTCTTCAGGCTCTGTTCCATGGGAAATTCATTGACACTGGTTTCTCTCTGCCGTTCTATAAACGTATCCTAAACAAGCCAGTAGGACTCAAGGATTTAGAATCTGTTGACCCAGAATTTTACAACTCTCTCATCTGGGTAAAGTGAGTTTGACTTGATTTTATTCTTGAAATAGCAATATAATGGGGTTTATTTTCAGTTATGCCAGGAAGCAGGTGTTAAGTTTATTATCACTGGGAAGTAGATCAACTGCAGAGCAGTACTGCAGTTTTCCTGTAATTTTGAATGCACAGATAACTTCATAATGCAAACCCCTTTTTGGTTCATTGAATAATCTGCACAGCCTCTTGCATTCTATTTTTGCTGGTTTAAAACAAACTTAGCTACACATTCTACCAATGCTGTTACAAATAAAATGGCCTGAGCAAATTCCACTGAAACTTATCATGTAGCTGATGAAATCAGCAAAAATCCATTCAGTATTTCTCTCCAGTACCTGCTTGAGTATAGAAAAGAGAAAAGTTTAGTGTACAATAATGTGAACAACTGTAGTTATCCTGCCATGTATGCATTATGTTCATACTGTTTGGAGTCCTCATTTTCCACTGCTTTGCAGATTCCTCCCCAGAGAGCAGCAAGCAGAAAGGATCTGGAGTTTTTAGACCATCATTATTTTGGAATTACCTGTTAAAAATATTTTCAGAAATAATTTGTAAAACCCCTTAGGTCTAAAGCGGTGTCGTTCTGTACTGAGAGGCAACAGCAGCCCTCAGGGTTGTAGTCCATGGTTGGTGTGCACCATCTGTTTCAGTAACAAAGGTGATTTTCCTTTCCTAGCAGTTAAAACAAAAAAGCCAAAAAGACAAAATCAGTTAAGAATTATTTGCTTCTGCTATAGTAAAAACAATTTAGCAGAAAAAAAATAGCCTTTTATATGACTGGAGAGAGAAACCATCTTACTTAAGAATCATAACAAGGCCAGAATAGTTTTAAAGATGCTTTGAGGAATTCCTAAAAGCTGTGTGGATAGACTGGTTTTAGAAATGCTGCAAGAAACACGAGAGACAGGATTATTACCTCCCATACTGGTGAATCATGGAAGCATTCTCTTGAATGAAGGAAGGGAGTGGGGGAACCAGCTTTACAAGGCGTTTACAAATTGAGATAGGGATTTTGAGTTGGTTTTCCAACAGCAGCATCTTCTGTACTCAATGTATGTGCTGCTAAAAGGTGCAGTGAGTTAAAATTCCATTAGGAAAACTTCAAATAGTTGCTGTTTGAATAAAGGTGCCACAAAACTGATGCATGCAGTTAAGGTATGAAAATTCCAGAGAAAATCTTTCAGAGCTCTGATGGGTGCACATTGACCTCAAGGCAGAGTAGACCCAAACTTCACATTTAGTGCTGCTGAGCCAGCTCAGCTGTAATTGACAATGAAGGTGGCCTCTGAGGAAATGGCTGTGAATTTGTAGGGGAAAAAAAGTCATGTCTGTCAGGGCAGGCATGATTTTGCTCCTCACCAAAAAGCAGGTTTTGGCACTTGCCAGGATGCGTTCAGGGCTTGTGAATGTGGGATGCTTCTCCCTTTAGGTGGCTTTGTCTTGTTCCCACAACTTTGAAAATGCCACAGATTGACTGAGCCTGGAAGGGGACCTCCAGAGGTCACCTGGTCAAACTTGTCTGCTCAGGCCGAGCTGGAGCAGGAAGCTTGCATTTGAAAAGGAAGGGGTGATTTTATTTCATCATCCATCCATCCATCCGAAGCCTTCCTTCCCCGTCTGAGATGTCCTGCAATAGTTTGTGTTTTGGAAAGATCAAGTTCAGAAGCCCTGTTGCATCGTGGGGCTAGATAAACCACAGCAGTGTTCTCAAGACTGACAGCTCTGTGTTGTGATTTTTGCACTGCATTTTGGAGGGAAATGGTCATCAAAGCCTCTGCATATATGCAGCTGATTCGTCCCTTTCCAGAGGCATCTATCAACATACAGTGTTGTACCTATTATTCTCCTGATTATTAACACCTATAAAGAGAACAGAATTTGAGTGGTGTTTGGTACAGATTCCTTCTATGTGAAAATTTCAAACAATTCCTCTTTAGCAGAGTATTTGTACTTCGTTAACTTGGAGCTTGGAACATTTTAGTATATGCTTACAAGGCTGTCTCATATATAATATCTACTGGAGTTGAAGGTAATTCAGTAAGCATTTTACTAAGTCTTAGTTGTTTCTTACTGCAATTACCTGACAAAGTGTCAGCTGCTGTTTGACACTGTCCTCACATTACCTGTTAGAAGAAGCAGGAATTCAATGAAGCACACAAGAATGTCATTACTTTGTTTCTGTATTCCATAAATGTTCCACAGATGCTAGGAGGTGGCTCGGCAGCCTTGTGAGGGGTAAATGTAAGGGTACAACTGATGAAAGATTTCTGATCAGGAGCACAATCCATTTCTGCATTTTAGTGCACTGAGTCAGTACTGCTTGCAAAACCATAATGAAGGTGTAAGGAATGTTTCCTTATCCTTATCTTTCCTTATCTAGCTCCAGACTTTTTTTCTTAAGGTTCTTTCATACCCATCTCCTGTACTGAGTACGAGGTCTTTACACAGTTATTAAAAATCTCCTCTTTTCCTAACAGAGAGAATGATATTGAAGAATGTGGCTTGGAAATGTTTTTCTCAGTTGATAAAGAAATTCTAGGTGAGATCAAAAGCCATGATTTGAAGCCAAATGGTAGCAACATTCTGGTCACAGAAGAAAACAAAGAAGAATACATTAGGTAAGAATACAAGACAATATTTAAAATACTCTCATCTTAATCGTTTCTTTACTCCTAGCAAGACAGGATAGTCAGAGCTAAAGTTCTGCCTCTGAGTAATGGCTGATGTGAGCAACGAGTGGCCATTGTTTGGGTATTGTATTTGGAAGAATATGGAGAGGAATGAAATTCCTAAAATCCACTTCTCCCAAAGATTGCAGAAGGTTCACTTTTTTTCCTAGGGATATTTAAGTTTAACAGAACATCACGACAAATGTGAATGTCAGATCCTTAGTGAAACTGTTGCTCATGTTTAATACTTGACTTATATTGCTTCATAGCCTGCTGATATTCTGCCCAGCCTCTTCTGTTGGGGTGTTTTTAAACCTAAGAATATTTTTGTGATGATTCCTGGTTTTTTAGATCTACTTGGTAGGTTTTTTTACTTGCTAGCTTTACCTGCAGTGGTCTTGTAGCATAACGGCATTTGTAACAGGGTAACAACTTCTCTTGTCATAGATGATTACGTTTGCAGTGCCAGGATGTGGTAAAGCAGTAAGTTGAGAGGAGCCTGAGTGTGACGAAAGAACAGAAATGTAAACAGCGACCTGCTTTGTCCTGAAATATTCCCTTCCTCCTCAGAGTGCAGCTGTGCATGAGCTCTGCTTGAAGGTGTGAACTTCAACATAAAAACATGGAGGACGTGTCTGCAAAACGACAAAAAGTCACACGTTGCAGGCACAAACCAAACTGAATCACAGTGAACTTTTGTCCTCCCTTCCTTACGCTGTGTTCCATGAAGGCTCCTTTCGCAGGAAGGGACGAGGGAGCAGGGAGTGGATTTTGTTCCCATCGCATGAGTAATCTGAAGGCATTTCAGTGATTCACAGGAAAGGCAGCAGTTGCTACGTTCTCCAAGTTGCAGCTGCTAGCAGTTGCAGAACAAGCACAGAACTGCAAAACAAGCCTTTTGCAGGTTTTCAGAGTACTAAGATTGGGGTACAAAATAGGGAGGATCTGCAGAAAGCCATTCTCTTTTAGTTTATAAGAACCCAGAGAGAGCATCGATTTCAGTTTCACTCCTGTTTTCCTGTCTTGCTCCAACTCCTGCTTTAAGTCCCCAGAGTTTCTAGGATTGAACTCAGAAAATAGCCATCTCTCTTTTAGACTCCATTTCTTCTGACAGGTCAGGCTTGTATTCAGCATAATATCTGCTTCTCCCTGGGTTCAGGTTCTTTGGGTCTCCTGCCTGCTTTCCACCCTTTTATTAACGGAGAGTGGAGTTTCTGCCACAGAGCAAAGTTTCATGATTAACAGAAACAAATATGGAACTTTCCAAATGGACATAGTCATTTCTTGGTAAGCTAGCAGTCCTACTTACCCTCTCTAGTGCAACTCGACCTAGTTTTTACCTTTTCATGGATAATGACTTGAGATTTCTCAGGAGAATAGTAGGCAAATATAGCTCTGCATCTTTTTCTTTCTTCAGATACCGAGGGACTGCTATGCTCTCATTAATATAATCAGTGCTGCATTAATATAAATCAGATGCTGCCTCTTCTTTGAGGCTAAAATACTTTTGTAGCAGAATGGTTGGAAACAGAGGGGTTTAACTTAAATTAAAACCAAAATCACTTGCAGAGAGTAAAGGTAACTAATCAAATTACACAGTGCTCAATCCCCAGAACTTTCCAGACTTTCTGTATGGTTTTACCTTCGGTCACAGTTCATCTCAAAATAAGCTAACAAAGATGTGGACATGGGTTAGCACAGGCTGCTTCAATTATCTTTCTGTGTCTCTTTCTACAGGCTAGTAGCAGAATGGAGACTTTCCCGAGGTGTTGAGGAGCAGACACAGGCGTTCTTTGAAGGCTTCAATGAAATTCTGCCACAACAGTATCTGCAGTATTTTGATGCTAAAGAACTGGAGGTAAAGGATTGTTCAGCTGTTGCTGAACATTACACATCATTACACGTACAATACTCAAACTCCAGTCATTAGGTCTGAAGAGCAGAACTTGCCAAGGCTGACAGCGTTTAAAGGACATGTGAGGGAAACTGGATGGAGTGTATTTCCCTTCACTTGCCTTTTTGCAACCTACTTACGTGTTTCTAAAGGCTAAGATTCTGCCAGTAGACATTTCTTACTGCGTTGGTTTTGTATTCCTCAGCAATTTGATTTGCCTGTGTTGAAAGAATGAGCAACTTGACAGAAAGGGAGATGAAAACCAGATATACAGTGAACGATCGCAGATAGCTCGGGCCAGGTTCTAGGTGATTTTAATCTCTCAAAATTGCAGTTTCTGAAGCATCTGTTCAATTTAGAAAGATAAAAACATAAAACCCAAACCAGCCTGTTCCTAACAGAGGACTGTATGGCAGGGCAGTGATAAACTGTTCCTGGCTTGAATGTCTAAATGCAATTGTTCCACTTTTCATGATACAGGTGCTTTCTGGTTTGTGGCTTCTCCAAATGCACATCATGAGCAGACATCATTCTTTGTTGTAGAAGTTCTGGGGGTAAAGTTTAAAATTAAAACCAAGTATATTAGGAGTGTGGATGCTTCTGGGTATGGGTGCACATGATGTTCAGTTTTTCTACATGGGCAGTCACTGAAGGAAAGTCATAACTTGTGTTTATTTCCCTTTTTCTACCCTTAAGGTGCTTCTCTGTGGAATGCAGGAAATTGATTTGAATGACTGGCAGAGACACACCATCTACAGGCACTACACCAGGACCAGCAGGCAGATAGTGTGGTTCTGGCAGGTTTGTAGACTTTGCTTTGGTCTCAGACCTACAGAGCAGGGTTACTGAAAATGTCTGTAGTGTGTACACACAGGCGTTGTTACTGCTAATCCAGCCATTTGCAAGTTGTGTAAATTGCCTATTGTAGATGGTGATGATGTGAAAATCTGACTATCAAATCTATCCCTAAATGTTTATTTCAATTACTACTTTTCAGTTTGTGAAAGAAATAGATAATGAGAAGAGAATGAGACTCTTGCAGTTTGTTACTGGAACATGCAGATTACCAGTGGGAGGATTTGCTGACCTCATGGGTATGTATAAATAATCATAGAATCATAGCATGGTTAGGGTTGGAAAGGACCTTAAGATCATCCAGTTCCAACCCCCTTGCCATAAGCAGGGACACCTCACACTAAACCATGCCACCCAAGGCTTCATCCAACCTGGCCTTGAACACTGCCAGGGATGGAGCACTCACAACCTCCCTGGGCAACCCATTCCAGTGCCTCAGCACCCTCACAGAAATGAATGTCTTCCTTAGATCCAATCTAAACCTCTCCTGTTTAATCCCTCTAATGCATTAGGTATATTTTTTAAAAGAACTGATTTGCAAATTTATGGGCACTGTAATGATTTTTATACTAATGCTGGTTTATAAGCCCTGCATATATTTGAGCTATGATGGAAAAAGAGGTGAAGTGCATGTTTACACCTAGTGTACTGACTTTCAGAGTCACTTCAAAGTCATGCATTTCACCACATGCATACTTTGAGCTAGATAGAGTTGCGTAGTGAAGGACAGATGTTTTTTATTGGTGTGAGTAATGGCAATCTTGTGTTTAAGCCTTTAACACTTCAGTTGTAGTATCTTACCTACTGATGCAACAGTGGCTAGACCTTGTTTATCTCAATTTGTTTACAGGGAGCAACGGACCCCAGAAATTTTGTATTGAAAAAGTTGGCAAGGAAAACTGGTTACCTAGAAGTCATACCTGGTGAGTAGGTAACAAACCAAACTATTGCTGCTGTCCTTGTTTTGCCGACAGCAGTCTACTTGGAGACTGTAGTAAATGGTAATACACCTCACTGGCTGAGGCTGTGTGAGAGCAAACAGCAAGTTATACCAGAAAACCAGCTGAACTGCTGAAGAACTGGAAGGGAGTAGATTCCATGGATTTATGTATTACTGAAAACTTACAGTAGTAAGCAATACTGTCTAAAGGAAGGGGGTTGATCTTTTGTAATCACTACACTCTGTCTTCATAGTGAAGTAGCCACATTTATGTTCCTCCCTTGTATGGGCTGAGTCAATCCACATGTGTCAAATGTGACTGATGACTCCAGTTAACCAACGAGGGAAAGTTCATGAAAACCCATCCCTAGCACACTGCATTTCTGACTGTTCAGCTCTTGAACTCCTTAACTTCTGCTCTCAGAAGTACATAAATTTATGTTGGAGTCTGCTTTTCCAAGGATATAAAGCCAGGTATCCATGTATGCAGCACAATGTTTAATTACTTATATTCCTATTGGATTTTTTTGTGATGGCTTAATTTTTTTTTACTATGCAAGTTTTTTCTTTATTTTCAGTTTCAATCGCTTAGACCTTCCACCCTATAAGAATTATGAGCAGTTGAAGGAAAAGCTGTTGTTTGCAATTGAAGAGACAGAAGGATTTGGGCAAGAATAGCTAAAATTTGCACCTTGAAGAATGTGAACTCAACACAATGTCTGGTCTTCACTTCTTCTGCTTGTTGCACACTTCATTGTACAGTAGACTTGACTTGGATTTATTTAACAATACTAATGTGTAAGTAAGTGGATGTTATCCTGAGGTTTTATCCACAGTAACTCTGGATTTCTACTGAGCACTTTCAGAAATCACATGAGCAATCAGATATGGCTACAAATGAATTCTGACCTATGTAGAGGTTTTAATACAGCTTTGGGCTCTGCTTTGGTTTACCATTCATTAACTAGAATGTGTCCTTAACAACTGACAGATTTTTACCAATAGTTTTGTCTTTCCTTTTTAGTAGCATTTTTTGCTACTGATGCACTGGGAAGTTCATTGGTAGCTGCAGTGCTGCAGCAGCACCCTAAGCCTCTTTCAGCAGTGTTGTAGAGCCAGCCTGTCGATGAGCAAATCCATCACTTCAGCCCTTTTTTCTATCTCAAGTGTGACCAGACTGTTTTTTCCCTGCCTGGAGTCTGCTCACATGCCAGCTGGACTCAAGCTGCTGCTTAAGGGGATGTCAAAGTGTGGCACAAATCCAGGGCAAAGCTTTGCTTTGGTTTTCTTTTTCCTAATTCTGCTAACTTCAGCAAAACAGCCGCCTGCCCAAAGTTGTTGGAACCTTTCTGTGTGCCCTAGGAAGAGTTCTGATCTTTTTTCTGTGTAACGCATTTAAGTTTTAAATCATTATTAACACTGTGGTACTTCACTTGTTTTGCAAAAGACAAGACCACCTGGGATTGCACTGATTCCATGTAGATTCCTGTTTGCAGACTGATGTTTCTTGTCAACAGTGTTAATGGATGTCATTGTCAGTGTTATTTGCGTGTTGCAGTCAGTTGCTGTGAAGGCTCTTGCATTCTCAGAACAAGGTACCAAACAACTGCGAGTCAGAAAAGGATAGTACTTAGCATTTTTGGTGATGAACTGATGGCTAAGGCTAAGAGGATGAGAAAATTCAGACAGGACTTGTAGATCTTTGAAAAGCTGGAGCATCAGTGAATAGTTCCATAAAGACTGAAACTCACGTTTTTGAGGGAGGTTTCTAAGGTAATTCACTGCCTGTAGCTAGTAACTTTTGTAGTGAGTTCCTATTGGATTAAAAACATCTTTTACTTCCTTTTAGAATCTGTTAATACTCAGTTCTCTTCTGGTTTACAATAACATTTTGCATTTTACTGCTCCTTTAGACTGAATGCACTTTTTGGGTATGGTCAGCTCCTTCCCTGTGTGAAGGGAGGAAAGTGAACTTCAGTGAGCTGAGCTGGTAGCCATGGTAGGAGATGTGACACTTGAAGCACCATGTAGCATGTACTAAAGCATAATGCAGCTCAAAGCATTGGGCCAGGAGCTGGTTTTAAGAGGCTTTTGGATATGGGAGCCAAAACAGGACAGTGCGAAACTGTAAAACTGAACTTCTAGACTTGAAAAGAGCATTTCTTTCCTCTTGTCCCTTCTGTCTAAACTAAAGAGGGAAGAACTGATTCAGGCCTAAGAACCACCAGGGCACTGCAGGTTTTGACTGAGTTTTTTGGGTTGTACAAAGAGATGCTTACTGGAAGGCAGGATTCTAAGCCTGTAGAGTGAACAGGTCTTTTGTCATGCATATTCTAGGAAAGGCATGGAAAAGGGTTTCTGATGACACAGAAATGATCCTCTCTTACAGTTCCATTGCTGGTAGAACCATGGTAAACCATGGGTTTACTAGGAGAAAAATCTGCCAACTTCAGAAAGGTTTGATGGATTTCTTACACAGCTCACGAGGAGGGGAAAAAAAAGCCTTATAAATATATTCTGTTTGTATGAATTCTTACAATGGAAGGTAGTTATCTAACATATTTCCAAGAGAGAGTAAATTAAGCAAGATGATGCAAGATTAAGCTATGACAAATAGTCTGTGTTCTGCATAATGCTTTATGATTCACGTAGGGAACCTAGAACTATTGTTAATGTATAAATATCACCCAAAAGGCTTTCAGCCCTATATTTTTAAACTAAAGAATAGTTATAATTGAAATAGCCTTAGCCCTAGTTCTATAGGGTGTGGCTGTTGAATATTTTTCTGGCTGAAATGTTTAGTTCAGGACAAGGTAAATGCTTGTATATATTTTTGCAGTCCGGGATTCCATGTATTCCATTTTTCTTTAATTTAAATGGCATGTTTATATGTCTTTTCTGCTGTACTGGGATGGGGGAAGGGGGCTGGGTATCCCAAGAACCAGACAGGATTTTGAAACATAAAGAATCCATTGGGAGGGAAGAAGACGGGGAAAATAATCTGTGAAACTGGGGGCTGGCCAAAATAGACAGAAATCAAGGCAAATCTCGCATGTCAAACTGGTGGCATTTCTGCAGTCAGAGGTTAAGACTCCTCAGCCAGTTTGCTCTGTCAGCATTGGGAATGTGAACAAATCTGTTCAGTTTTTACAGCATGTTGTGTAGAAATAAAAAGGACTTCATATGAGCCACTGGTGCAGTTCTGCTCTTTGTGGGGAGCTGGTGAAAGAAGATGGAGCTGAGGCCAGAGCATCCCGAAGCCCAGGTCGCAGGCTGTGGGGACCTGGGCTTCCAAGTAACATTTTCAGCAGATGAATGAATTTGTCTCCCATCCAGCTGACTGAGCAACCCAAACTGCATGAAGTCACAGTGTGTCACAGTGCAGGTTCTGCCAATGCAGGCAATTGCCAATGGATACCAGTTCCTTGAGAATTAAAAATAACCTTTGTTTAGAGTTACCCGGTGGGAGAGTGACATGACCAAATGAAATGCTGAGCTGCTGATGGAAGAACTAACAAAGCCTTGTTGCTCTGGCCAGCCCAGGAAATGCTAATATACTAATGAACTGCAGAGGAAATGCATCGTGTCTTCTTCTGATCTAGAATGGAAATGGTTTCAATCAAGATGCTGGCATTTAAAAAAAAAAGGGGGGGGGGGGGGGTTGTTATTTTAGGAAATTTAAAAAAAAAAAACCTTTGATTTTTTTGAATTTATTTTTTGCAA